>JASEVX010000003.1:127641791-127921791 GCA_031761405.1 Serripes groenlandicus | reverse complement strand
ATATAAATTTCTGCTATATTTCACATTTACTTACTTGAAATACTCTCATGTGTTAATGTTTATGAAATACTATAAAGCCTCTCTCCTTACTACTCACTGTTTTGAAGATATAATGTTGATACCATCGCATTCCACATTTACCACTTTCAATGAAACTCAATATTGGTATACATGTGTTCAGGAACTTATCTTAGTTCCCTATGTATGCTAGTTGATATTATGAATTAAATTGGAAACAGTTGAATAGCAATAAGAGAACTGAGAATGGAAGATGAATTTTTCAATAAAATAGAAATTTCATACTAGTAGGATATTAATGTGGATAATGCATTGTAGCTGCAGAGATCAAACGTTAGTTGTTCTGTCAGCTAATGGGTATGACTTGTATGTGTTTTTATAGCAGAACAATGTTTTAAACAGAAGAAAAGGATATAAAACTAAACATGTTCCATTATTTAAGAATTATTATCTGGAGTGGTTACAGGATAAGGTCTTTGTACTTAAATAACAAGACACACAACTGGATCTAAATTAATTTTTTGTATCACTTGCCTTTTTATATGTTTTTAGATACATATAAACTCATGTGTGTCTGCTTTATTTTAAAAGGGATTCATAGTCTTGGGAACACATCTCTGTCATCTGTTTTTCTATTAGTTTTGATAGTAAGTCGCAACATTTTGCCTTTCATTAACTTTATTCAATCCTTTATTGTTATTAACACTATTTACTCACAATCATTGACATCTTGTCTGCTGCAAAGGCATTCTAACTCATTTGTGGTTGATTGTTATATGGAAAACTAGTGCAAGTGCATGCTATTTTAAATTTGAGTAACAACTTTTTGCATATAATCTTTGACTTTGTATTTCAGATAGTGATATCGCTGGACAGACACAATATACAGAAAAAAGTAAATGATGGTTACAGATGAAAAGGCAGAATAATTGACATGTCAACAATAATATGTGTCTCATTAAAACTTTTCTTTTTCAATTATGATTAACATTTATATATTATTGTGAAAATTCAAAGCAGAATTCATAGGACTCTTGAGCGATAAAAACACCCACATTATTCTAAGCAACAATTCTGTTATACTGGATGAAGTCTCTAACCCTTTCCCACATTAACAAATCTAAAAGCAGACTACTTTAACAACATACTGTCTAAAGTATTGAAAATCTCTTTAAATGTATTGAATAGAGTTGAAAACAATGTAACAAATGGAGTAAATTCTCTATTCTACACAATGTTTTCAAAAGTCGTCTGCTGCAGAGGCTTCAGAAAGTTTCGGTATCATTTTATGGGAAAGTGTTAAAGTATATTTTGCACTTTAAAGAAACAAATTTACATTAGGTTATTCTTTGTTAAATTTATTTAATGAAGAAGAAAAACTATCTTGTAAGAATTTGTTATATAGTATTTTCCCTTTTCCCTATATCAAAAGTTGTCTACTAGAAAAGCATGCTTTTGCACGTTTTTGATTGAAACTTATGACTGTTTCTAGGAAAAGGGGTCTTTAGTAAGGAATGAAAACCAGCCTCTGTGTCCAAATGAATGAGTTTTCAAAAGTATTTCCTAGATAACTTCAAGTAGATGTTTTAGCTCACCTGAACACAAAGTGTTAAAAGTGTGTTTTTGTGATGACCGTATGTCCCACATCATTTTCAACAATTTCTTTAAAAAAATCTTTTTTAATCGCACGGCCAATTTCAGTCAAACTTCACAGGAATGCTACTCTTGTAGTCTCTTTGAAACGTGTTCAAATGATCTGTGCAGCATCAGAAAGGGGTATAATGACAGAAAAATGAAATTCCTCTACTCTGAATGTGCTTGTAATTATTTAAGGTGATTTAATAGAAATGTTCCTTAAGTGACTACAGATATTGGAAAACATTGGCCCTATGCAACAGAAATAGGATAAAATGTAGTATAAAATTCTTCTTCTCTGAAAGTGCTGATTGAATTAAAAGATAGTGTGGCAGATTTGTTTCAATGTAGACTTTACCAAAAGTGGCCAGCCCATATTGATTTATTTAAAAATATGGCAATAAAGCAGCATCAGAAAGGGGGTAAAATGAAAAGACTTAATTGTTTTGCTAATAAATTTCAAATATATTTGGCAGAGGCATTACTTGGCAAAAGAACTCTGGTCGGACGAGCGATTCAGGGCAATATGACCCTCTTATTTTAGTATAGAATAACCCTTGGGATCATATTATCCAGCTTAAAGGGTTGATTGGGATTTTCTTCATTTTTAATTTTTTTTCCGATTCCAATTGGTTGAAGACAAATGCCTCTTTTCAAACGTCGACAAGTGTGTTGGCCGAGCTGGGGTTCGAACTCATAAACCCTGCATTGACAGCCCTCATCGCTACATACTGAGCTATCGGAGCTTTGCTCCAGTTGAAAGGAGGTTTCTTTAAAGAAAAATATATATTATTCCTGCATGAGTAACCCTTATCCTGGTAAGACTAACATATCATGCATGTGTAGCAGATACCTTTTATGTGAGATAAGAAGGTATAACATAATTAAATTCTCTTTTACCAACACTATTTTCAACTAGAAATCATATTTAGACTATCCCAGATATAATAATTTCTGCCTTAGACGTTTTCAAAGTAAAGGATGCATATCAGTTAACCCATTCCCACAAATGTGCAGTGCACGACCAATCAAACATACTCTCCAAACTATCTGGAACATATCTTTAAATAAAAGTATAATTGAAGAACATAGTTGAAAACATTGTGGCAAATGGAGAAAGTGCTAATTATGAGAATTTCTTCTTTTGCCACACGTTTTTTAAAAGTTTTCCTCAGAAATTGTTTATATATTGGAAAAGGATTAAACAAATAACTGCCACATATTTTCCATAAACATAATTGTCAAACCTAGTAGCAGTTTTTCTTGTCTATGGTAATAACATAATTATGTGCTCCACAACATTATCAGTGTCCTAACTATTTAAATGAGTGAATGATTGGAGCCATATACTCATGTTACAGTATTACAGTATGTTAACTGGAAACTGCAAAAGTTATGCAAAGGCATACATACTATTACAATGCTATCTATAATAAAAATAACAACAAATATAAAATACATTCATTTTATTAAATTTGTGAACAATATATCTGCATAAAGTATAAATTGATCATTTCAGTTTCTGTTTCAGCAATAGACATTCTTCCAATAACATTGTGTTTGGCCTGGATGATTTCTGTCCTTTACCTGGAAATATTTGGTTTAGATGTTTTTTTACAAGTCATATATTCATCCTAAATTGCATTCAAATTATCTAATTTACCCCATTACTTCATTTCCAACCTTCATCTCTTCTGATGAATCTATTAATACAAATAATACATAAACTTCATATTTTTTGATATGCTAAAAAAGGAATAATGTAAGCAGAAACTTGAGTTTCCTCTCTATTCCCTGATTTAAAAAATCAGTCCACAATGTTTACAAAGTAATCGGAATTCGTATAGTAAAACCTGGGATGACTGATATGGGGAAAGGAAACTAGTGAAATAGGCGTCAATTGACTGTCGTGTTTAAAAAACGTTCCACTGCGCATGTCTTTAACTTCCAGCGTGTCATTTTTAAAATTCAGAAAGCAGAATGGTGAAGTCGAAGTCGAAGTCGAAACCATATTTACTGGTTTTGCTTGAAATGAATATTATACAGTTTTATTTTTACGATAGTTACAATAGGTTAGTGTTTAACTTTATTTTTGATTAGTCTGCGAAGCTCGAATTATCCGATTATTGAGGATCTCGGTGTAAATAGAACAAATGGCCTCAAAATTGTCGCTTTTTCTGAAATCATGGTGTGTTAAAAATTCTTTAAAACCGCATAAGTGGTTTGTGTGAATTCAATAAGTTAAAAACTTTGAAAGTTTATGTGTCACTGAAAGGCCCCGACTAATTTGTTAGGATTTAATTAATGTATTCATCCGTTATTCGTGGATGGAAAAGTGCCTAATTGTCAAAAATAAACGTGTAGGTTCAATATCACCGAAATAGTTGTTATCGAAAACTTTCTTAAGTGAACTTATTATGGAAAATTTTCTTAAAATAAGATTAGAAATTAAAAATATATACATTGTTCTTGGGATTAGGCCTAAATTTGTTATTGTGCCTAATTTGCAAGCCCTTACATTTTTGATCAAGTTTTGTTAAACTTTTCATGGGAGATTTTTCAATGTGGTAGATTTTTTATTTACATTTTGGTATCTGTAGGGATGAATTGTTGAAAACACCAAATTCAATCAATAACAGATAACTGATTGATCAAATATGAGGTTTGGTGGACTGTAAATTACTAGGCAACATCTGGGCAGAGATCTTAAATAATAACACAAATATGATTTTGTAGGTACGAATTGTGCTAATTTTACACTATTTAATTTTGTTTTATCCTTTAGCTTAAGGGTACTATGGGCCGTCGTCTGAAAGCTAGGATTGGTAGGAACTAAAAGTATAAATGGCAGATGTTAACTGGTGGTCCCATGATATAGCTTCAAACAGTGGAAAGACTCTGAGGCGTTTGTAATTGAAAGAGGAGACCACACATCGTTACATAAATGAAAACCCTTTTCAAATTGAATTAGTGAAATGTGTTTGTATAAAGTGCTTAATTTAATAAGATCAGCTTCATATCAATCTATGTCAGGGATGCAAGTGTTTGTGTGTATTCTGAGTGTCTGGCTGTCAACAGGTTATGCTGAAAAAGAATGACCTCTATGGAATAATTATATCTACTCTAGAGTAGTGAGTACATTTTTAATGATCTAGCAAGGCACTGTTTCACATAACTAATACTTTTCTTTTAGCATGTATGAGAATTGTTACTGTTTAACTTATACCACATTCTTATCAATTTATTTCATTTAACTAATTTTGGGATATAAAATGTCATTTTAATGATATGTTTTTAAAATTATGTTATCTAGAATTATTTGAATAAAAGATAATGAAGTGTTCAGTATGACAACAATTGACCTTTTTCATTACAACAAAATGTGAAATATCTCTTTTACACCCATTTTACGTTGCCCACTGCAGTAGCTTCGAATGCCTGTATTGATATAGAATTAACGGGTTTTAAATAACAATTGTAAGTTCACATCAAAACAATAAACTTTTGGCCTTTCAACTTCAATGTTCGTTCTAGTAAATTATGGACAGTGTATGTGTCAACTTTGACATCTGGTATACCACTTAGGCATCTGGAAACTTAAAACGTCAAATTAATCCCTAACCCCTCATACCACTACACTTGCATTTAGTGTTGAAATTCCTTTATCCATCAATTATTTAGGGATAAAGGAATTTCAACACTAACTGTTTGCAAGTAAATAGGAATAGATTCAAATTAATATAATTTGTTATTGTTGATTCATTAATGGGATCCTTATAACAAATATAAATCAGAAAAGCATTTTTGATTAGTTTCACCTTTTCAGTACATAACTTTGAAAACATCCAGGCGAATACAAATATGAATTGTTTATATTATTCATTTATTTCCGTGCAACAATGTTTTCAATTTAAAATTGCCACTGATGTGTCTGCATGTGTTATTAACAATTCAAGATATATGTCATTTGACGGTTTGAGATAAGAAAACGATACATGGTTTGCTGTTTTTATTTTCCCTCGCCGTGCAGAATTAACTATTTGGCAGGCGGGCAAAGTTAGATGCAAGGGAGTCCGGGTGCGATACCCTAGCTCTTAACGAAAAGACCCATTGGTTCTTTTTACGTGCCCGGGAGGTAATCTTTCCTGGAAAGGACCAATACTTGACCTAGTTGAGTGGGAAAAGTTTAAAAGAATACATTTCCAGGGTCCGGAGCGGGATTTAAACCGCAGGCCTCTGGATTGACACAGTCAAGTGTTTTAACCACTGGACTACCCCGCCACTTTGTATTGATACATGGGCCGTTCGTTGTTGCCGTTGTTTACCCTCGCGATCGGCATAAATGCCATATTTCGTGATACATGGTTTAACCCTTACCAACATAAATACTTGAAAGAACGACTACAAACAAATATTTTAAAAATATGCAAACCGTTGCTCATTAATCATTTGCAAACTGTTAAAACAACCATTATTAGATGATTGAAAACGTAACCAAAATAAGCTCTCAAATACCGACTTATTATGAAAATGGTCTACTGACAACGTAGTTAATTGTAATTAGTCAGTGTTTGATTGTCTTCAAAACAACAAGATACGATAGCTTATGTTATGTTAAACTATATTTATTTGATAATACTCACAATATCTTTTTCTTTCATCCATACAAATACTTTATACGCTGTCTGTTAATAGCATACATGTATGCATTTTGACCTGTAATTTCTTTTACTTACATAACTCGTCGGGTATTTTATCTTCCAAACATCTCATTCGTTTAAATGGCAAACATTTACCCTTTTCAGAACGTAGACTACAATCGCGCACATATGTAGAAACAGAATGTTAGGGTTATTTCTTTAACAGCAAAATAGTCGATTATCAGCAATATCGATTTTTTTCTCATTACGCGAGTACGTAAACCTCGATAAGCGGGTAGATAAACCTCGAACGGCAACCATAATATATAGCGCTATATAGCTTATCGCACTAGTTTCCTATCCCCGTATCAGTCATCCCAGAGTAAAACGAAAGAGATTGATAAATAATTTCCCGAATATACACTGAACAATTGCAAACAATAGATATCGACAAGTATTATAAGAAAAGCTGATTGAAAAGCAATGCTCATAGCCCTATTATAAAAACTGCGCTCTTGGAAAATCAACCTGAGTTAAATAAACTGTAAACATTTTGAAGCTTTCAAGTTTATTATTATAAGTCGTATATATATAATATATTTGAATCAGATAGCGTTGATCTGTATCTTATACATACCACTAAGATTGGTTTTCATGGCTCAAATAACTTGCTACATATATGTACAAGCAACCCAATTAAAGAAGGCAAAATTAGTGAAAATCGAAATGAAAACAATTCAAAAAGCACTTACATGTACCAATTTAATGTAGAATCGGGATTGTTTTCGAGCTGAACAAAATGGCCAGCATATTCACATGTGCTACACAAACAGGTATGTGTTAGCAAAACTAAATCGTTTTATTTGTTTACGATAATGAAAGACGAGTTTACTAGAAGAAAATAATAGCTTGCGATTCACAGAATATGGATCAATGATTTAAACTTTTAATCTGTTCAAAATACGACTACAAACTTACCTGCCTATGTAACTCGATGGTATACTTGATATTTCTCGTCAGTTTTATGTGCGTGACAACGCGATAAATGTATCCAACATGTAATCTATCTGTGCAAAAATATTTTACTTTGACAGTTGTCACATGACCGGAAGCTCACAATCTACTGTGCCGTACTGTACTGAACAGTGTTACGAACGAAATCGTATTAGTTAGGACTGGGGAGTTAGGACCGCGTTGATAAAACGGTGTTAAGGTCGGTCCTAAGTGCCGTCGTAAATCTCGGTGTTAGTTAAGACGGTGTTAGTTAGGACCATATTGATAAAACGGGGCCCTGGTGAGCAGAACAAGGACATGGCAGATGCAAGACAAGCACGTGACCTGAAGGACACACACACAGTTCTGAACTATCTCCATGAAAGAAATCCCTTTTGCCCAGATCCAAGCTTGCGCAGTGTCTCGACTAGGGTCCATGCTCAAACTACTGTGAATGTTGACAAAGCAAAGACCATCGGGAACACCATCTTGGCAAGGATGGATAAACAAACCACTGCTGAGTAAACATTCAAGAAGAGGGATCAGGCAATCACCTTGAGCACTCAATCCTCAGTGAAGATTGGTGGCGAGGCAGTACAGGTGGATCCTCAACTACTTTTCCAGCGACTCATAGTTGCTGCAAAGGCATCACGAGATCTGGCATCAGTGTTCAAGTATGAGCTGTGCAGCCATCAACCAGCACTGTTTGACACCTCACTGCAGATTCGACAGCCACAGAAACCAGTGCTAGTAAATGCCATATGGGCCCTCCTTACGACTGACCTTCCAGGGATCACAGCCCAAGTTATGTACGTGTATGGCATAATAACACTCAACACGGCAGCTAGTTTCATATAGTTTAATAAGCATAGAAACATGTAGAATCCAAGGCCGGCAAGGCCAGTCTGCTTTAACAGTCAACCAAGCTAGTTTATATAGGGTTAGATTAAGCAATTACATCAAAATCTGCGCTCATTTAATGTGACAGGTCTCAGACAGAAATATTGCATATATGTGGACAAGCCCCGTCATAAGAATAATACAAGCCCCGTCATCAGAAATAATGTCCATTATTTCACACCTCCCATTGTTATACAAAAACAGGAAATATAGGTGCAGGTGGGAACTCACATGGAACATTATTACCATAAAACAACAATAACGTTTTAAACAAACAATATCAATGTTAAACCAAGAGTTGACATTAACAAACAAAAACTTGAAGTTTCATGAGAAATATAACACACATGATCGTAGTATTCCGTATTAATTAAACAAGTTTATAATAAATAAGTGTCTTTTAATCTGTTTTTTTGAATCTGTAATGTCCTTGGTAGTGGTGTAGACTGTAGCGGTTCCCATCGGTCGATAAACAGCATGCGTCCATGTTGAAAACCATCCAGGGTAGCGTTGGCAGGTTGAATTTATCCTAGTTTGTCTTTTGTTTTGTCAATCACATGATATATAAGTTCATATACACGATATGTCCATTGTTGTGTAAATTTGCTTGTGATGTGCAAGCTTTTATGATTAAGTAAGTCCGATATAATGTGGTTCGGCTCGAATGGTTTGGCCTGGTTGTGTTAGTGACTGTATAACGTTGCTACGACAAGTATTTTCGTCTACGATTCGTGAAAGGTGGTATCATCTATGGATATGTAGAAATGTCCATTTACACATCTGAATATAGCTGTCATCCGGATCGTGTGTGGTGAAATTACTGACTAAAACTGTATTCCATAGGTCATACATGTATAAAAGAAACAGTTTAAAGCAACCAAGTGTACGTCTCCAAAAAGACCCCTGTGGTATAATAACACTAAACACGGCAGCTAGTTTCATATAGTTTAATAAGCATATAAACATGTAGACTCCAAGGCCGGCAACGCCGGCAAGGCCAGTCTGCTTTAACAGTCAACCAAGCTAGTTTATATAGGGTTAGATTAAGCACTTACATAACAATCTGTACTCATCTAATGTGACAGGTGTCAGGCAGAAATATTGCATATATGTGGACAAGCCCCGTCATAAGAATAATACGAGCCCCGTCATCAGAAATAATGTCCATTATTTCACACGTGCTGGATGGTGGAGCACTTGTTCAGTGCATCCCATGGACACGTGGATCCACATACAATTACATCTGCAGGTTTTACACTGAGTATGTCACAAGGAAGTATGGAGAGGCAATTGTTGTGTTTGATGGTTATGAGGGCACATCCAACAAGGACATGACACACCAGAGACGAGCAGGTGGGAGAACTGGAGCAACCGTGACTTTTGATGAGAACAATCCTGTTACAATGAAGAAAGATGAGTTCCACGCCAACAACACAAACAAGCAACAGTTCATCAACATGCTCAGTGGCCACATGCAGAAGAAAAACTCTCAAACGTATCATGCCTCAGGTGATGCTGACTCCTCATAGTGCAGAAATCAGTGGAGTCTGCCACCACAACAAACACTGTGCTCATTGGTGATTATATAGATCTGTTCATACTCCTCATCTACCATACCAACCTCGAGTCACATGACCTTTTCTTCCAAAATGAGCCAAAGAAGAGCACGAAGAACCCACGTGTCTGGTACATCAAGGCTCTCAAGCAGCAGCATGGTCCCAGTGTTTGCACTCACAACCTCTTCATACATGCGATGATTGGGTGTGTCACTACATCCCGCCTGTATGGCATTGATAAAGGAGCCGCCCTCAAGAAATTCATAACAATTTATGACTTCCGTGAGCAAGCTACAGTCAGTACAATGGGAAGCCTGGGGCGGGACTCAACTCATTACGGTACAACCGTTCGTGTGAGAAGATGGCTACTAGCACTTCTCATGTACAGCCACAGAGCCTACCACCCACCTCAGCAGCAGCAAAATATCACAGTCTCCGTGTGTACTACCAGGTGTAGCAGTGGAAGTGAACCGTTTATGAACTCCTGCCACAGAACTGTGGATAGAAATAGAGTGATGGGATGCTTTTCCCTGTCCAAGCTGACTTACCACCATCTCCACAGGAACTCCTGCAGGTCATCAGATGCAGCTGCAAGACAGATTGCAGCGGCCTGAAGTCCACATGCAAGAAGCATAACATTGAGTGCTCTGTTGCATGTAGCAACTGCAAAGGATCAGCGTGTGCTAATTCATTTCTAAAGGCTGCGTGTGATAACGATGAATTCGAAGATCATGAAAACATTGACTGAGCATCCAGACAATGTCTGACATCTTAACAATTTGTGTTGCCTTATATAGTATAATAGTGATGCTACTTTAAAATATTGTCTTATATTATTTGTGTTGAACATCAGTGCATGCACTATTTAAGTATATATGTCAGCCCAGCCATTATAAATGGATGTCAATCATCTAGAGGTCTCATCTGAAGGCAAAGTTATTTTAATAATAAAATCAGACCATCTTCCTATGCAAATTATAAAGTAGCAAAAAGTGGTACGAGAGTATGGTTAAGAAACATGTTTCTAAAATACATTCGAACACTTTGATTCCTTAGGACTTTTTTTATTGTTAAAGATGACACTTTTATGAGTAATAAACATTTGTCATATATTCTGTTGCAATTTGTGTGAGGTTCAGCCGTTATTTGTCACAAAATGTCTGTACTATAATGACATTTCGGGTTAAGAATGACTGACAAAGAGATTAATTAAGTCCAATTGTAATCCTTCTCCGTATTACAACTGACAACGTTGAGTGATAGATAGTTTTATCAAATTGTGGTTTAACCATTTTCCACATGCAACAATTCTGCAGCAAACATATGGAAACTCTAAATTAATGAAATAACAAGTATTGAATACAGTTGAAATCATTGTGACATTATGAGTAGATACACCTTCTGCGACAATGTTTCGATAGTATGTCTTCTGCAGAGGCTTCCGAATGCGTATGTATTTTGGAAAGTGTTAACAAAGACGAAATTATTGTAATAATGGAACGAGTAGGTTTACGTTATTCATATGAAATAATGCAAGATTAGCATATGGCTGTGTGACATCCGTTTTCTTGGACTACTCCTTTGTTTTATTTCAGAATTATTTACATTTTTTTCTAACATCCTGTGACAGAGATCGACGGTGCTTGATAAATGGTTATGACAAAATGTGCATGTTGGAAACGCTGTTAACTGAATAGCTGATATTGAAATGGGCGTCAGTGATTGGCTTATACGAATATGCTTAGCTGTGTAAAACTTGCTACATAAAGATCTGAGCGACGTAATCGCTAGTACAGCAACACATCTCCAAGAGAGAGAGACAATTCGGGATTTTTAATACTTTTTTGAAAATAGTCCCCAAAGGTAAGAGTCTTTATGTTTGATATTACTGTTTATTGTATACTTTGATATTGTTCTCTCTTGTTTCCATAAAACAAAGGATGCAATATCATTTGATATTGCACGGGTTGATATTGCACTGGAATCTTTTTCACGTGACGCTAAGGACGGAACTATTTCCATACACTAACGTTACAAAGCGCTCTCATCCAACCTTTCGTGATTTAGAGATCCAGCTAACTTCTACTTCTACTTTGTTACTGTCAGGGCTTAGTGCATCGCAGGCAAGTGAAGCCATTAAAATGGTTAAAACAACTAATTAGGCATATTAACAAATATAAATGAAATAACAAAAACAGCTGTGTTGTTTAGGCTGTGTATCAATGTAGACGGGACTTGAATCAGTTTACAGATGTGATCTGCTCAAGGTTCGATTCTCTGATAGTCCTAGGGAAAAGCTGTGCTTATACGGTTCGTAGTACATTGTTTGGTACATCTTTTATAGATGACACGTAGTGAAAAATCGATAGACATACACAAAACCCAATCTGGTCTATTTATAGCGTTAGCTATGCTAGTAAATACGTACGTAGTTTCTGACGTAATAATGTGTCGAGTGTTGTTTTGATTGTCGTTGACGATCTATTATAAGTGTATCAACAAATAAAGAGGGATTCATAACTGCTAGGATGAATAAGCAAATGATTGTTTTAAAGGTAGGTCTTCAGATTTGTTTTGTTATCCTCCGATGTGAAGTTTATCAACGCAATAGCCTTTTATATGTATATCAAAGATGTGTGTTCGCTTTACTGAACATACTGCGAGGTCAAAAGGCCCTTTTAAAGGGGCATCTAAATCGTAATAAAAAAACAAATGTCCAGGCGTAAATACAAGAATAAGATAATACATGAGTTCTTAATGAAAAACACTGTTAGAAAAGGCGTTACACATCATTTTGTCGACGATTCCAATTTCGAGTCGACAACAATGGCGGTTCGTAAATTATATTTTCCGCGACCTTAGCAACCAGCGTAAAGGAGAGTATAAATGCGCGATATATCGTTAATGTTTATTTATCTGAGCAATCCAAAACGACTGTTAATTTTCTAATAAGTGTGACGTGTTTAAAACAAACAAAACGACACATTTTAAATAGCCAATATCAAATTATACAATAAAAAGGTTATTGCATGATTATGGGAATCTATTGTGTTGGGACTCGTTCCTTCGGCGGAGTGCCCTCGCAAGCTCGGGCAACTCAGCCGAAGGAACTCGTCCAACACAATATTTTCCCATATTGATGCAATAACCTATATTATTAGATAAACCGACAATACTAAATATGTACATTAGGTAACATTTTATTCTTATTTAGCTTGCAATATAAAATAAGCGGTATCCTGCAAAAGCCAATATTTACGTAAATAGTACACGTGTGGAATGATACTTGCATGCATAGCTCAGGATCAAACTGGATAATTCTTTACTTGTAAGTTTTCTGAAACTGTCTATGATTAATTAACAAAACATCGTAGAGCCAGATCACATTGCACAGATGACCTCACTGATATGAACCATGCTGGTCGCAAATGCATTATGGTTGTTTTTTGAAGAGCGCCTCTCATGTCTACATGCAGTTAGAAATTAATAATGCAAAGTATGTATATTCATTGATATATCAATTAAATTATGTATTTACTTGTTGTAGGCATGCTAATTTCATTTCGGTTGTACGTACCTGCGGACTTAACCGTTTATTTATTTATCAGAGCACATATTGCTCAATCTCATTTCCATTAATATACATCTGAAGTAGAAGTCTTCGAAAACATCTAGGTTGAAGTATGAACAATCTTGAATTAAAAGTATATAAAGTTTAGAATAGTGTGGAGAAAGGAGAACTTTCTCATAATTTGCCGATGTGTTTTCAAATGTGTTCTGCTGTAGATGCGTCGAAATGCGCCTGCTCGTGAGAATGGGTGGATATTTAAATTGGTTTCATGAGTATATCATTGTTAATTAATTATTTATAAATATTTTAGATTATTATTAGTAGTAGTATTATCAATCTTAAATTCATCCAATTAAGAAGACCACATTGTACCGTATGCACAACTTTATGTGTTATTGCTAAGAAAGAAGGTTTATCAGAAATACCTCTGTGATAGCCTTATGTACAGAAGTAACAATGTGAATGACGTCCCAATAAAAGTCCACTTAAACACAACGAAATAAAAAGCGATCAATGAGAAAAAGGTTGGATAATGCGAAATAGAAACATGCACTTATGCAATAATCTAAGCATGTTTAGTAAGAGTGTATATATATACAAACACGACACGTACGACATATGTAAATACTACTGTAAAAGCAAACACAAATAATTATAAGTGTACATATAGTATAGGGTGTACGACGATATCTTCCATTTTATTGAAATATTGACATCTTATTTATTATTTCACAAAATACTTATAACACCACTTCAAAATGGAATGGAGAAACATTGCAACATTCATGTGAAAGGAATCATAATTGCCTTGCACTGCATGTTGTAGGATTACAACCAAATAGAGCAAGAACAAAGTCATTGCCTTTAAACGATATCACTTCAACGAAAACGGTTCTACCAAACTTGAATACAATTATTTGCTGAAAAGTGTACGTGGCCGTACACTTAGACAGTTAATCAGTATATGTTCTGTAAGACTTGTTATTATATCGCTACAGTCACATCTTGTGCATTGAGACACATTAGTATAAGTTGTCTGTGCATATTGGCTGAGCGAAAAAAAAACAAGCATGTAACATTCCAGATTGCGTTTAGCGTAATCCAATACCGGACTAAATGTAAATCATTGTCGTAATTGTCTATTGAAGACAAAATGCGATGAAGATGTTGTTATATTCCTTTCTCAAACAAAATAATTTGAAACTTTCATATCAATATAATGCTTCCAAATATGTTTACTTGGGAAAACAAAAATGTCTGTGTAGTCTTGTAATGAATTATAACTGTCATATTTACGTAGAAGACATACAATATCTGAAACAAATCCAAAATCGCGTTCACCATTAACAAAAGAACATAGACGTCATAAGAATAAAAGTGTTTATGTACAGTCCCTCTTTTAACTACAAAGTTGACCAAAACAGGTGAGTTTTCACGTCAATTCAGCCATGATAGGGAGAGCATCAATAAGACCAAGGTCAATATCTGTTCTTGATCTAAACCTTAGAGATCCTTTAGAACTGTGCAATCGCTCTATGGTCAAAATATCTCTATAAGAAAGAGACGGTAACAATTCACATCTGAAAAGAGCTAACGGGATAACAACTAATTTGTAAGTTTTATACCTAGTTAAGGGATTAAGACCATTTACATGTAACCCCTCTTCCATGAATCTGAAGAAAGCACCTCTTAGTGTTCTATCTACTTGCTAAACCGCGATAGAAGGGTTATTATTTTGATTGTAGATTATACCTTAATAGTTATATTCCTCCTTCCCGCAGATGTCATTGCTACCAACAACCCAGGGCCGAAAATTGTGTTTAAATATACGCTCGGAATCAGTGAAAGTGACCACGGCACACTTGTCATGGTTGTATTGATATCACCATAGACAAGAATACATGTACCTATAACAAATGTTTATCATTTCCTGTAAGGCTTTACATGACACAAAGAGAAGGTTCGTGTCGTCTTCAAATGACGGGGTACACACATGAGACCCTCTAACTTGAAGCCTAATTTACTGTTAACTAATTGGTCAGGTAGTTAGGTTATATATACAAGGTACATGCAAAATGACCAGATCCCAGCTTGTCTGGTTCCCTGTAGACAAGAGAACCATTTATAATAATAACCGTTATACATTACACAACTGTACATTTTGGAGTGCATTTCATTGACTGTTTTTTTAAAAAGTTGGACAAACGCCGATATCATTCCGCTTGTAAAAGAGACCATCGTGCAATACACGATCAAAAGCTTGACTAGTATCTAAAACGTTTTCACATGCAAATCATTGGATTGATTCTGAGTTAAAAGAGTTTGATATTTGTTGTCATATAGCACTGTTCATTGTTAAGTTGCAAACAATTTTATTGACATTCAATGTAACGTGATACGATTTTGATTAGCATTAACGTGCTAAGATTTTAATTGACATTTAATGTAACGTGTTACGAATTACAGAAGGAGACAACCAGGATCATGCAGGGGTGTTACGTTATATTACTGGCCGTTGCTATGCCGATGTTATTAACGGAGGTACTTGGCGACAGCTATGCGAATCGTGTAATGAAGATCAAGTGCTTGTCGATGACTTGCAGTTTACCAACGTGTCCTAATCCCGTTGTCTCTCCAGGTGGATGCTGCTCTTCCTGTCCAACAGGTACTAGTATACGCAGCTGCTTCATGCGGATATAGCGGGTTAAAATATGTATTTTATATTATTATTAATTTCAATGTTAATCCTAGAATGATAATGTACATTTTTCGGAGATATATGCGATACATGTTCCTTTACATGTTCCTTTTATTGCGCCTGCATAGCAAATAACAACTATGGAAAGTCTGTATGAATGAACGTATAAATATAATTAGTTATTTCTTCCTTTGTCGCATTGATTTCAAAGGTCGTTGCTAGCAGATGCGGCGCTATGTGGGAAATGATAACTAATGTTATAGGCGTACAGTTTAACTTACTGTGTGTAAAGCCAAATAATAAAGACAGACACATGTTTAACACAACTTTAACAAAGATCCATTAGCAAAATCGTGAATACACTTTAATATACAAAAAAAATGGTAGAGATGTATTTCCCATCTAAGCGCTCAGGATTGTAGATTAAGCATTACGACGGAGTCACTGGTGACAGGATTAATTCAAGTAGTACTGGTAACTTTCCCAGGAAACGACTATATATAAATGAGAAATTGTTGAAAGTGTAATACAACACCTTTCAAACAAACAAACAAATTAATGCAGTATTGTTGCTACATAGCGATACACGCATAACGATAAATTTAGACTAATATTAACCCTTTCCCACAAACAGACGCTTTCTGACGTCTCTGCAGCAGACGACATTTGTACCAAAAGTATAAATTACTCACGGCAATGTTTTGCAAATTTATCAAATTATTTTTACTTTTATATGCAAGGACTATTCATATTTTTGCCACAATTATTTAAAATTCGTCTACCGTAAAATTGATGTGTGTGGTAAAGGGCAAACTGAATTATGACAATTAATTCATTTTAACATTTTAAATTAATTCATGATTTTCCCTTTCCTTAATCGTGTTACTAGATATTACATAAATTTAATTTTAAATACCTTTCCTGTTCCCATTTATACTGTCATTATGTTCGTGTTTGTTTAACTTGTTATCTTTATCTCATGTTTATCTCGTAAGTGACACGTTATCGTATAGCCTACATCACCTTCTTTAATCAGCCCTTATAAAGTGTACAGTTCAAGCTAAAGCTAAAGTAGCATGTTTTTATTGTGCGTGTATTATGATTGCACGCAATTTCTAAACAGAATTTATATTAAAATAACCGAATACCGACATATGCTCAATGGTATATACATATATCTAATTTATAATCGTTGCATAGAGTCCTTGTCATTTTAATGCATGCAGTCGTTAACCACTGCAGCAAAATGAAAACCCTTGTGAAAACCGGTGTTACACACATTTACTTTGAAAGAGGTTTGTTTTCCTATATTACGCGGGATTTTACTTTTTGAGACGGTTCGTTAATGGAAAAAGGAAGAAGATTTTATTTGGCGGATACAGATGTTGAATATGAAGAAATATCACGTAGCTATAACACAGCAATGTGTGACAAAACAATTGGTAATACACTATCAACAATTGTTTTCATTTTAAAGACATTCTTGAAAGTATCCCTCGACTGTTGATACTGCTAGTTACTAAAAATATTTCCAAAATATGGCAAATATATCACAAGTGACGAAATCTGGGTACACTATTTCAAACCGATTAGAAATGTTGGGAAAAGAAACCCTAAAACTGCAGAATGCAATAAAAGAGTGTGTATGTAAGATACTTGTTTAGTGAAGGTTAAGCAGTACAGATACCAGTAAAGACAGGTTGTAATGCCACTTGGAGGAACTGAATAATGTACTGATACCGTACTCAAAACAACCGCATTGTCACATATTTCAAACATGTTTCTCTGTAGCATGACATTGTTCCAGCTCAGACCTCTAGTGAATTAAAAACATTTTAGAATTTGGTGAAAGTTACTGTACAATCACAATCTACTTCTCCCCAGAATTTGCAGCATCTATATCTCATTCCCAAATTGAAAAGTTTCCTTTCTTGTAGCAGATATCGATAACGACTTGCTATCGGCTCTGCTGTTCGTCATTTTTTTCTGTAGTTCACGTATGTCAGCATACTGTTACGCTTTCCGGAAACGGATCCAAAGATTTAAAATATACATTTCTAACGAAGGGGAGTAGTTTGAGGGTAAGAATAGAAAATATCTGGGAATTTCGATGCGTCTTTAAGGCAAAAACAACAATGCACAATATATTTCGAATATCACTCGTATATTGCATTTCAAACTAAGCAAATGAGAGCTGCCGCAGGTCGTAACTTATTCTTTTTGAAGAGCATTCTGTTTATAAACATGGGGGTAAATTTGTTTTGCGAAGAATTTTATTCCATTTGGTTAGTTTGTCATCAAAGCATGCCTTTGTCATAAACAATTGTTCCACTGGTTGCACATATCAATCAAAACTGGCATCTTTACTATGCAAAACTTGTCGACGGGCATGGTGCAAGTGGTGCGTGTTTGATGAAGTACTGACATTTTAAATGTTTGAGTGACATGTTCTAAATATAACGCACTTTATTACAATACAACTGTTAGACACTCAATTTATTTTCGTATTAAATCTCTCATTCAACAATCAAATGTTTGTTTCGAGTTTTGTAAATGTACCACGCCGTTCATAAACCTAAATGAATGCAGTCTGTATTTCAACAATTTGTTTTAAGTTTATTTTTTATTTTTTTACATCGATAAATCCTTAGAGAGACTTAACAACTATTCACGCCGTTTGTATTGATAAATTAAAAATTCAGAACTCACTCATCATTGGATTCTACCTCGTGATTTTCGGTATGAGTGGCTGACGCTCTAAGAATAGACCGCTGGGGACAGGTCTTATGACTCGGATATTTTCCCAGGTCAACGTTAACGCAATCAGCTTACTTTAGAAGTATATGTTTTCTAAAGAATAACTATCATTCAAACACGGCTGTGTGCTTAAATAGCAAAAATAAGAAAAACGTATGTTGAACGCTTAGCTGTTATTGATTTGTCATATGTAATTGAGTAGCGTGTTTTGGCATACAACTAGTAGGCTATACTTCAAGTATTTTAAAACAGTTACGTCATTGTCATAGTTCGACTTTTCAAACGCAACAAAAGCACATGACATCATTCATAAAATGTCAAGCCAAGCGTAGTAGCGCATCGCACTAAGAAACGTTGTATGAAAAATTCGCCGGAGGCAGTTTCAACAGCCAAATGTAGTTCCGATAGTTTAGAGTGATATACTGCGTGATATATCACGCTCAAATCCTTCTTTGCATTTAGAAGAGAACTTGTCAATAGTGTTAGAATTAGTTATATCTCACATATATACGAACGTTGAAGACGTTGGTGAGTTGTTCTGGATGCACATACTTGACTGAATCTTCAGTGAACGCACATCCGTTAAAAAACCTAATCACTGAACGCCCCTACATTATTTTAATAATTCTGATCAGTATCGATACAGTATTATCACATTTATATTGACATTTACTATTTACCTAAAACGTATTACTTTTTACGAAGATGTATGAATAAATGGCAGTAACATTAAGATCTTGCTTTTACTCATTTTCCAATAATGTTTCCATCTCTTTATTAAAGCACGATCCATGCTTTAGATGATGTGTTTTCGTCTATAGACATATTCGGAGCAGACGAGTGTATTTAAAGCACATAAGTTACACGTGTTGGACACACATACATTTGTATGGAGTAATTAACATCTATGCAGTATTCACGAAAGCCGTATAACTGATTGCTATTCCCTGTGTTACAAACTCAATTGAGAGTTCATTTAAGTAAGAATAGTTAATAAATGCCTTTTTTGTGATTGTTTTTACAAGACATACTAGTCCTCCTGCGTTCGGTCCGTCCTTTAAAAAGGCATTTTCACTGAAAGACTTACATCGAACAAAAGCCCAGAAAAAACATTTTTTAAAAGTGTTGTATGTACATATTTAATACGATATGCTTGTAATGGTCAATCATCATATGGTCCAGTTATGCCACAAACAGGTGAGATTATTTCAGATAAAACTCAGATAAATTTAGACAGGTGATAAGACCATTCTATAGCCGATATTTGGTTACATGTGATGGACAAACGGAATTGTTTATGGAGTGTTTAACATCTACATTAATGAAAGCCATTTAGCCTATTGTTATTCCATGTGTTACCCACTCAATTGAGTGTTCTTTCAAGTAAGAATAGTTTTTTTAGACTTACTTAATTTTGATAGTTTTTAAATTAATGAAAGCCTTTTAGTTTATTGTTATTCCTTGTGTTACCAACTCAATTTTAAAATAGTTCAGTCTAACTTTTTGTTGTAGTTTTTACATGATACACTAGTCCTGTTCGTTCTTTAAAGAGGCATTTTCGCTGAATAATACTTACATTGAACAGAAGACCAGAAAAAGCATTTTTTTTAAGTGTTGTTTGTACATATTTAATACACTATTCCTTTCCTTGCAGGAGGTAATTATGGTAATAATGGTAATAATGGCAATAATGGTAATTATGGTAATAATGGTCAATCATCATATCTTCCAGCTGTACCAACAACAGGTGAGATAATTTCAGATACATTTTGACAGGCCATAAGACAACCCATTCTATAGTCGATATTTGATTACATGTTTTGGAAACACGAAATTGTTTATGGAGTGATTAACATCTACATTAATAAATGCCTATTTTCAGTCTTTCTCATTTTTATTATTTTTTCAATGACATATTAATCCTCCTGCGCTCGGTACGCCCTTTAAAGCGATATTTTCGATAAACAAAACTTACATGGAACAAAAGCGCATACAAAACATTTTTTTAAAGTGTTGTTTGTACATATTTAATACGTTATGCTTGTCCTTGCAGGAGGTAATAATGGTAATAATGGTAATTATGGTAATAATGGTAATAATGGTAATAATGGTAATAATGGTCAATCATCATATACTGGTCCAGCTATACCAACAACAGGTGAGATAATTTCAGATAAATTTAGACAGGCCATAAGACAAACCATTCTATATTCGATATTTGGTTACATGTGTTGGACACACGAAATTGTTTATGGAGTCACTTACATCTACATTAATGAAAGCCGTTTAGCTGATTGATATTCCACATGTTAATTAATCAATTGAGTGGTCATTTAAGTAAGAATAGTTATGGAATTAAAAATGCCTATTTTCAGTCTTACTTATTTTTTATCGTTTTTACATGGCAAGCTGTGCTCGGTCCATCCTTTACAGTGGCAATTTCGCTGAACAAGACTTAAGTGGAACAAAAGCGCAGAAAAAGCATTTTTTAAAGGGTTTTAAGTACATATTCAATACGTTATGCTTGTCGTTGCAGGAGGGAAGGCATCTTCACGCGCGGTATTTGCACAGCCTTTTCATGGCATGATTCTGTCAATACCAAGTTATATATGCATTTCTCCGACACAAAAAGTCTTTAGCAGACTTCTGTGCAAACATCTAGGTTAAGTCAAAGCAACTCTTATCAATGAAGGTTTAATTACTGCAAAAACTGAAAACATTGTGGCGAAAGGAGAAATTGCTTGTTGTCTTAGAATAATTTCAATGGACAAATCTTTGTTGAATGAAAACCAAGAAATATGCAGCTCACTTTGTGTTCTTTATTGTTAACTAGAATGATACCATAGCAGAGATAAAATAAGATTGCTTTTCGCCAGGCGCGGTTCTTGTAGAGAAAGACATGCTTTTTGTAATTATATCAATGAGAAGAAACGTTCTATTAATCAATTAGTAATATCTACTGCAGGTACCAAGCCCTGTACATACAAGGGTAAAGTCTACTTTTCTGGACAGAACTTTAATGACGATTGCGATGAATGTGAATGTTATAACGGAGTTGTGAACGTACTCGCCAACAAATGTGGTAAGTTTCGAGACAAACAATGATCAACTTCTTATCCAATAACATGGCATTATCTTTAAATAGTACCTTTATGCCTGTGTTAAATGTACAATAAATAAAATGATGATTGCAATAACGAGACCTCTTTCGCCTCAAAGGAAATGAACAGCATCGACATCAAATTTTATTAGTATTTTACTATAAAGCAGTATTAAACCAATGCCAAAAATTATATCATTCTTGGATTCGTAGTGTTCGGCAACACATAATGTAGCGGTATTCCGCAAATCGGCGTCGTTGACTTGTCGCGCGTTTTCTTTCTATGAAAAAACACAATGTCAAAGATGGAAAACGCCAACCACAATTGTTTCCTGAATAACATATCTCGTATTCACAGATTTCAAACGAATCTATAGTGAACAAAATCATTGTAGAAACTTCACAATTAAAAGGCGATTGTTCGATAAGACTCTAATCATTCATTTCAAACCAGATGTCCAGAAGCCATGATCCTTCGTATGCCTGAAAAGCCTAATGTTACTTACATCTACCTTTTTCGGCATAATGAATAATTTACCATTTAACATGTATTTATATAAAGTTCAGTTCCAAAACATGGGCCTCAAACATACAGACCTAGCCCTCAGTCCTATAAACCTAAGCCTCCGGCATATACACCATTAGGTGAGATCCGTTTGTAAAGGTATCGGCACGTGTTTGTAATATAACAAACTCTGGTGTATAAGCTGATGCTCGATATATATGTAACGTCTTGTATTGGTTGCTGTTCTACATAAAGTCTACATTAAGTTGATCGATAAGTCTTTGAATGAACTATTCCCTGGTCAATATTTCAAGCTGTTGTCCTCTGACGTTTCGCTCTAGAGCAACTATTCAGAATGACATACCAGATACTATGGTTTACATAACGACTTTGCTCTAAATGTAATATATATTATATACATTTTGATGTGTATATAAACGGAAACTGTGTAATTGACATGTATTTATAATTTCCCCTTGATCTATACAATACGAACCTGTTGATGTTACTCATAGAATAGCAAATTCCTAAAATTAAACCTTGGTGTTCTGCAAGACCTAACGGCCTTATGGCATTCTCTCCACCTCATAACAACGGATGTGTCTGTTATCCAGATAATCATGAAATAATTATGACCAGTCATATGAATAAATGATGCATTAATTTTTTTGAGTCTAAAGATTAACAGGCAATTAACGTTAACCCTCAAACAAAGGTGAACACACAACAAACAGAATGACATAATTCCTAAAGTTATCGCCACCCTCTCGTTTAGTTACATTACTATAAATCTCGCAAAACCTGCATGCAGATCAACAGGCCATACACGTGTGTCTTTTGACAAAGCTAAGAATACACAAAGTGCTATGTTTTCGCACGGCTTTCATTAATTTATTATATTTTCCATTTTCGGGTTTATAGGTATTTTCTATTTATTGCATTAAGTGTTCATTAAGCTCATTTTACACATACATATAACGCATTAATAGTGTTCTGTATTTGAGCAACATCGTACGAAACACGTATTTCTGAAGTTTTGGAATGAATAGTAATTGTTATCAAATGGCATGCTTGAATGGACTAGTATTTGTTCTAACGGTTATTCAGATGCTTCCGGGATGCATGGACGGCTATTTACAAACAAGGAAGATTAGATGAGATTGCGCTGTTGCGCAGGCTTACCTGAGTTTTCGTTTGTCGGAAAGTTCAGCAGGGTTGATTTTGTATGACATGGCTTATTTAACATCAAGTCAAGGATTATAGTGGACTAAATCAATAATAGTCAGAATATGTTTAACCCTTTCTGGCATTTAACAATTGTTTCGGGATGTATTCAGATACACCTTTCTCGACTGATACTTGTTGTGTTAATCTATCATATTTTGAGCAAAATATCAAACTGAACAACTTCCTAGAATGACAATTTAGACTCCTCAAACAATCCAATTACAGTTTTCATGTTAGATATATTTATATTCATCTTGAAATATGATGCTCTATTTATATTCTCGATATAACATCTAGTTTAAGTACTTTTAATAAAAAAAAAGTGTTTTTCAGATAAACATATTTTCTGTAGAAAATTAGACTTAGCACTCATCGACATGGTCGTAGTATTTTAAAAGTAATTATTACTACTCACCTGGGCCCCGATTAACTTAACTATTTACGTAGTGACTTAGCTAAGCATGTAAAAACTGTCTTGCATTCAAAACTTTAAAACAATTCGTTATGCTCAGACTTTGTGATAAAATAATTATTTTTTCCAGAATAAATTTTAATCCGGATATTGAACATTTAGAAGTCTTATTTGGAGTGTAGTGAGTTTTTTCAGACGGCAGAGAACTTTTCCAGCGTTTTATTTTCTTAAAGTTTCTGAGTCTGGTCTAGAAGATTAGAGATTTTGTAAATAGTAAAGATCAAAATAGTATAGTCTAATGATTACATTTAACTGAATTTATTTAACTGTTTCTGTTCCCATGGTTACTTGAATAAGGCAGGCAATTAAATTGAGTAGATTTATTTAGTTTTAGAAACTTCGAAAACTGTATTAATTTTTATTAAGAGAACGTTTCTGATTACAGTGATTACCATCTACATTAATGAAAGCCGTTTAGCTGATTGTTATTTCATGTGTTACCAACTAAATTGAGTGGTCATTTAAGTAAGAAAAGTAATTTTATTAATAAATGCCTTTTTCCAGTCTTTTACATTTTTATTGTATTTACATGACATACTAGTCCTCCTGAACTCGGTCGTCCTTTGAAGCGGTATTATCGATTGACAAAACTTACATGGAACAAAAGCCCATAAAAAGCATTTTTTTAAAGTGTTGTTTGTACATATTTAATACGTTATGTTTGTCCTTGCAGGGGGTTATAATGGTAATAATGGTAATAACGGTAATAATGGTAATAATGGTCAATCATCATATCTTCCAGCTGTACCAACAACAGGTGAGATAATATCAGATAAATTTAGACAGGCCATAAGACAAACCATTCTATAGTCGATATTTTGTTACATGTGTTGGAAACAAGTAATTGTTTAAAGAGTGATTAACATCTACATTAACGAAAGCCGTTTACCTGAATGTTATTGTATGTGTTACCAACTAAATTGAGTAGTAATTTAAGTAAGAATATTAATTTTAATTAAAAAATGCTTTTTCTTTAGTCTTTCTCTTTTTCATTTTTGTTACATGACAAACTAGTCCTGAGCTCGGTCCGTCCTTTAAAGTGGTATTTTCGCTGAACAAAACTTACATGAAACAAAAGCCCATAAAAAACGTTGTTTTAAAGTGTTGTAGGTAACAATTTGATACGTTATGCTTGTCCTTGCAGGAGGTTATAATGTTAATGATGGAAATAATGGTAATACTGGTAATAATGGTCAATCATCTTATCCTCCAGGCATGCCACAAACAGGTGAGATTATTTCAGTTAAAAATGTCAGATAAATTTAGACAGGTGATAAGATATACCATTCTATAATCGGTATTTGGTAACATGTGTTGGACTTACGGAATTGTGTATGGACTGATTAACATCTACATTAATGACAAACATTTAGCTGATTGTTATTCAATGTGTTACCAATTATATTGAGTGGTCATTTAAGTAAGAATAGTAATGGAATTAATAAATGACTATTTTCAGTCTTTCTCATTTTTATTGTTTTTACATGACATACTAGTTTTACTGCGCTCGGTTCGTCCTTTAAAGCGATATTTTCGATGAACAAAACATACATGGAACAAAAGACCATAAAAAGATTTTTTTAATTTGTGTATGTACATATTTAATACGTTATGGTTGTCCTTGTAGGAGGATATAATGTTAATGATGGAAATAATGGTAATAATGGTAACAATGGTAATAACGGTCAATCATCATATGTCACAGGTATGACACAAACAAGTGAGATTAATTCAAATAACATTTCAGATCAATTTATACAGGTGATAAGACAAACCATATATAGTCGATATTTGGTAACATGTGTTGGACAAAAGGAATTGTTTATGACCTGGTTAACATCTACATTAATGACAGCCGTTTAGCTGATTTTTATTAAATGTGTTATCAATTAAATTGAGTGATCATTTAAGTAAGTATAGTTAATAAAAGCCTATTTTCAGTCTTTCTCATTTGTATTGTTTTTACATGACATACTAGTCCTCCTGGGCTCGGTCCGTCCTTTAAAGCGGAATTTTGATAAACAAAACGTACATTGAACAAAAGCCCATTAAAAGCATTTTTTTTAAAGTGTTGTATGTACATATTTAATACGTTTTGGTTGTCCTTGCAGGAGGATATAATGTAAATGATGGAAATAATGGTAATAATGGTAATAATGGTAATAATGGTAATTATGGTCAATCATCATATCTTCCAGCTGTACCAACAACAGGTGAGATAATTTCAGATAAATTTAGACAGGCCATAAGACAAACCATTCTATAGTCGATATTTTGTTACATCTGTTGGAAACATGAAATTGTTTATTGAGTGATTAACATCTTAATACATGAATATGTTCAGCCTTTCTTAATTTGAATCTTTTTACATGACATACTAGTCGTCCTGCGTTCAGTCCGTCCTTTAAAGTGGTATATTCGATAATCAAAACTTACATGGATCAAAAGCCCATAAAAATGATGTTTTTTTAAAGTACATATTTAATACGGTATGCTTGTCCTTGCAGGAGGTTATAACGTTAATGATGGAAATAATGGTAATAATGGTAATAATGGTAATAATGGTCAATCATCATATCTTCCAGCTGTACCAACAACAGGTGAGATAATTTCAGATAAATTTAGACAGGCAATAAAACAAACCATTCTATAGTCGATATTTGGTTACATGTGTTGGAAACTTGAAATTGTTAATGGAGTAATTAACATCTACATTAATGAAATGTGTTTAGCTGATTGTTATTATATGTGTTACCAACTTAATTGAGTGGTCATTTAAGTAAGAATAGTAATGGAATTAATAAATGACTATTTTCAGTCTTTCTCATTTTTATTGTTTATACATGACATACTAGTCCTCCTGCGCTCAGTCCGTCCATTAAAGTGGTATTTTCGTTGAACAAAACTTACATGGAACAAAAGCCCGTAAAATCATTTTTAAAAGTGTTGTATGTACATATTTAATACGTTATGCTTGTCCTTGCAATAGGTTATAATGTTAATGATGGAAATAATGGTAATTATGGTAATAATGGTCAATCATCATATCTGCCAGCCGTACCAACAACAGGTGAGATAATTTCAGATAAATTTAAACAGGCCATAAAACAAACCATTCTAGAGTCGATATTTGATTACATGTATTGGAAACATGGAATTGTTTATGTATTGATTAACATCTACATTAATGAAATTTGTTTAGCTGCCTGTTATTCCATGTGTTACCAACTTAATTGAGTGGTCATTTAAGAAGGAATAGTTATGGAATTAATAAATGACTATTTTCAGTCTTTACCATTTTTATTGTTTTTAAATGACATACTATTCCTCTTGCGTTCAGTCCGTCCATTAAAGTGGTATTTTAGCCGAGCCCCGGTAGCTCAGTCGGTAGCGACGCGGGCTGTCAATCAAGGGGTTGTGAATTCGAATCCCGGCTCGGCCAACTTTTTACCCGACGATTGACAAAAGTCAATGCGACTAGCGTCATTCGTCTTCCACCAATTGGCTAAGTCTATGTGGAAAAGCAGCCAGTTGCTTGGAAAGATTGTTGTGTGGAGTATTGGAGTGAGAAAACCCGGAAATGCATAAGTAGGTGAACTGACCGCCGTGATTTAACAGAAATTGTTTAAAACGGCGTTAGACCCCATTCAATTAAAGTGGTATTTTCGATGAACAAACCTAACATGGAACAAAAGCCAATAAAAAGCATTTTTTTTAAAGTGTTGTATGTACGTATTTAATACGTTATGCTTGTCCTTGCAGGAGGTTATAATGTTAATGATGGCAATAATGGTAATAATGGTCAATCGTCATATCTGCCAGCTGTACCAACAACAGGTGAGATAATTTCAGATAAATTTAGACAGGCCATAAGACAAACCATTCTATAATCAATATTTGGTTACATGTGTTGGAAACATGGAATTGTTTATGAAGTGATTAACATCTACATTAATGAAATTTGTTAGCTGATTGTTTTTCCATGTGTTACTAACTTAATTGTGGTCATTTAAGTAAGAATAGTAATGGAATTAATAAATGACTACTTTCAGTCTTTCTCATTTTTATTGTTTATACATGACATACTATTCCTCCTGCGCTCAGTCCGTCCATTAAAGTGGTAATTTCGATGAACAAAACTTACATGGAACAAAAGCCCATAAAAATCATTTTTAAAAGTGTTGTATGTACATATTTAATACGTTATGCTTGTCCTTGTAGGAGGTTATAATGTTAATGATGGAAATAATGGTAATAATGGTAATAATGGTCAATCATCATATTTGCCAGCCGTACCAACAACAGGTGAGATAATTTCAGAAAAATTTAGACAGGCCATAAAACAAACCATTCTATAGTCGATATTTGGTTACATGTGTTGGAAACATAGAATTGTCTATGGAGTGATTGATATCTACATTAATGAAAGCTGCCGTGTGTTCCATAGTAAACACAACATAAACAGTTTAAGCTATGCCTATCAAACGGAACGAAACCTACCTGTTTTATGAATGGAAAACAGGTAGAACATGTTTGGTTAACCGACTAAGGAACGGTATATCGACAAAACCTATATAGGTTTCGCAAAACAAGTTTTGAGTTATGTGACTATGGAACACAGGGCTGTTTAGCTGATTGTTATTCCATGTGTTACCAACTTAATTGAGTGGTCATTTAAGTAAGAATAGTAATGGAATTAATAAATGACTATTTTCAGTCTTTCTCATTTTTATTGTTTATACATGACATACTAGTTCTCCTGCGCTCATTCCGTCCATTAAAGTGGCATTTTCGTTGAATAAAACTAACATGGAACAAAAGCCCATAAAATCATTTTTAAAAGTGTTGTATGTACATATTTAATACGTTATGCTTGTCCTTGCAATAAGTTATAATGTAAATAATGGAAATAATGGTAATAATGGTCAATCATCATATCTGCCAGCCGTATCAACAACAGGTGAGATAATTTCAGATGAATTTAGACAGGCCATAAGACAAACCATTTTATTGTCGATATTTGGTTACATGTGTTGGAAACATGCAATTGTGTATGGATTGATAAACATCTACATTAATGAAATTTGTTTAGCTGATTGTTATTCCATGTGTTACCAACTTAATTGAGTGGTCATTTAAGAAAGAATAGTTATGGAATTAATAAATACTATTTTCAGTCTTGACCATTTTTATTGTTTTTACATGACATACTATTCCTCCTGCGTTCAGTCCGTACTTTAAAGTGATATTTTCGATGAACAAAACTAAC
This sequence comes from Serripes groenlandicus, assembly GCA_031761405.1. Classification (NCBI taxonomy): domain Eukaryota; kingdom Metazoa; phylum Mollusca; class Bivalvia; order Cardiida; family Cardiidae; genus Serripes; species Serripes groenlandicus. The sequence goes on along the minus strand of JASEVX010000003.1, from coordinate 127,892,450 downwards.
ATGGAACAAAAGCCCATAAAAAACATTTTTTTTAAAGTGTTGTATGTACGTATTTAATACGTTATGCTTGTCCTTGCAGGAGGTTATAATGTTAATGATGGAAATAATGGTAATAATGGTAATAATGGTCAATCGTCATATCTGCCAGCTGTACCAACAACAGGTGAGATAATTTCAGATAAATTTAGACAGGCCATACGACAAACCATTCTATAGTCGATATTTGGTTACATGTGTTGGAAACTAGAAATTTTTAATGGAGTAATTAACATCTACATTAATGAAATATGTTAAAGCTGATTGTTATTTCGTGTGTTACCAACTTAATTGTGGTCATATAACTAAGAATAGTAATGGAATTAATAAATGACTATTTTCAGTCTTTCTCATTTTTATTGTTTATACATGACATACTATTCCTCCTGCGGTCAGTCCGACCATTAAAGTGGTATTTTCGATGAACAAAACTTACATGGAACAAAAGCCCATAAAATAATTGTTACGGGTGTTGTATGTACATATTTAATACGTTATGCTTGTCCTTGCAGGAGGTTATAATGTTAATGATGGAAATAATGGTAATAATGGTAATAATGGTCAATCATCATATCTGCCAGCTGTACCAACAACAGGTGAGATAATTTCAGATAAATTTAGGACAGGCCATAAAACAAACCATTCTATAGTCGATATTTGGTTACATGTGTTGGAAACATAGAATTGTCTATGGAGTGATTACCATCTACATTAATGAAAGCTGTTTAGCTGATTGTTATTCCATGTGTTACCAACTTAATTTAGTGGTCATTTAAGAAAGAATAGTAATGGAATCAATAAATGACTATTTTCAGTTTTTACCATTTTTATTGTTTTAACATGACATACTATTCATCCTGCGCTCAGTCCGTCCTTTAAAGTGGAATTTTCCATGAACATAACTAACATGGAACAAAAGTCCATAAAATGCATTTCTTTAAAGTGTTGTATGTACGTATTTAATACGTTATGCTTGTCCTTGCAATAGGTTATAATGTTAATGATGGAAATAATGGTAATAATGGTAATAATGGTCAATCATCATATGTGCCAGCCGTACCAACAACAGGTGAGATAATTTCAGATAAATTTAGACAGGCAATAAAACAAACCATTCTATAGTCGATATTTGGTTACATGTGTTGGAAACATAGAATTGTCTATGGAGTGATTAACATCTACATTAATGAAAGCTGTTTAGCTGATTGTTATTGCATGTGTTACCAACTTAATTGAGTTGTCATTTAAGTAAGAATAGTAATGGAATTAATAAATGACTATTTTAAGTCTTTCTCATTTTTATTGTTTATACATGACATACTAGTCCTCCTGCGCTCAATCCGTCCATTAAAGTGGTATTTTCGTTGGACAAAACTTACATGGAACAAAAGCCCATAAAATTATTTTTAAAAGTGTTGTATGTACATATTTAATACGTTATGCTTGTCCATGCAATAGGTTATGATGTAAACAATGGAAATAATGGTAATAATGGTAATAATGGTCAATCATCATATCTGCCAACCGTACCAACAACAGGTGAGATAATTTCAGATGAATTTAGGACAGGCCATAAAACAAACCATTCAATAGTCGATATTTGGTTACATGTGTTGGAAACATAGAATTGTCTATGGAGTGATTACCATCTACATTAATGAAAGCTGTTTAGCTGATTGTTATTCCATGTGTTACCAACTTAATTTAGTGGTCATTTAAGAAAGAAAAGTAATGGAATCAATAAATGACTATTTTCAGTTTTTACCATTTTTATTGTTTTAACATGACATACTATTCATCCTGCGCTCAGTCCGTCCTTTAAAGTGGAATATTCCGTGAACATAACTAACATGGAACAAAAGTCCATAAAATGCATTTCTTTAAAGTGTTGTATGTACGTATTTAATACGTTATGCTTGTCCTTGCAATAGGTTATAATGTTAATGATGGAAATAATGGTAATAATGGTAATAATGGTCAATCATCATATGTGCCAGCCGTACCAACAACAGGTGAGATAATTTCAGATAAATTTAGACAGGCAATAAAACAAACCATTCTATAGTCGATATTTGGTTACATGTGTTGGAAACATAGAATTGTCTATGGAGTGATTAACATCTACATTAATGAAAGCTGTTTAGCTGATTGTTATTGCATGTGTTACCAACTTAATTGAGTTGTCATTTAAGTAAGAATAGTAATGGAATTAATAAATGACTATTTTAAGTCTTTCTCATTTTTATTGTTTATACATGACATACTAGTCCTCCTGCGCTCAATCCGTCCATTAAAGTGGTATTTTCGTTGGACAAAACTTACATGGAACAAAAGCCCATAAAATTATTTTTAAAAGTGTTGTATGTACATATTTAATACGTTATGCTTGTCCATGCAATAGGTTATGATGTAAATAATGGAAATAATGGTAATAATGGTAATAATGGTCAATCATCATATCTGCCAGCCGTACCAACAACAGGTGAGATAATTTCAGATAAATTTAGGACAGGCCATAAAACAAACCATTCTATAGTCGATATTTGGTTACATGTGTTGGAAACATGGAATTGTCTATGGAGTGATTAACATCTACAATAATGAAAGCTGTTTAGCTGATTGTTATTCCATGTGTTACCAACTTAATTGAGTGGTAATTTAAGAAAGAATAATTATGGAATTAATAAATGACTATTTTCAGTATTTTCATTTTTTTTGTTTTTACATGACATACTAGTCTTCCGGAGCTCAGTCCGTCCTTTAAAAGTGATATTTTCGATGAACAAGATTTACGGGAAAAAAAGGCCATGAAAAGCATTTTTTTTTAAAGTGTTGTATGTACATATTTAATACTTTAAAGTCGTCCTTGCAGGAGGTTATAATGGTAATAATGGAAATAATGGTCAATCACCATATCTTCTAGCTGTACCAACAATTGGTGAGATTCAGATAAATTTAGAAAGACCATAATACAAACCATTCTGTAGTCGATATTTGGTTACATGTGTTGGAAACATGGAATTGTTTATGGAGTGATTAACATCTACATTAATGACAGCTGATTGACTGATTGTTATTCCATATTTTACCAACTTAATTGAGTGGTCATTTAAGAAAATATTGTTATCGATTTAATAAATGACTATTTTCAGTCTTTCTCATTTTCATTGTTTTTCCGTTCTTTAAAGTGGCATTTTCGTTGAACACAACTTACATGGAACAAAAGCCCATAAAAAGCCTTTTTTTTAAAGTGTTTTATGTACATATTTAATACGTTATGCTTGTCCTTGCAGGAGGTTATAATGTTAATGATGGAAATAATGGTAATAATGGTAATAATGGTCAATCATCATATCTTCCAGCTGTACCAACAACAGGTTAGATAATTTCAGACATATTTAGACAGGCCATAAGACAAACCATTCTATAGTCGATATTTGGTTACATGTGTTAGAAACATGGAATTATTTATTGAGTGATTAACATCTTCATTAATGACAAGCTGATTTGCTGATTGTTATTTCATGTTTTACCAACTTAATTGAGTGATCATTTAAGAAAGAATAGTTATGGAATTAATAAAGTGGTATTTTCGCTGAACAAAACTAACATGGAACAAAAGCCCATACAAATGCAATTTGTTAAAGTGTTGTATGTACATATTTAATACGTTATGCTTGTCCTTGCAGGAGGTTATAATGTTAATGATGGGAATAATGGGTATAATGGTAATAATGGTAATTATGGTAATAATGGTAATAATGGTAATAATGGTAATAATGGTCAATCATCATATGGTTCAGCTATACCAACAAAAGGTGAGATAATTTAAGATGAATTTAGACAGGCCCTAAGACAAACCTTTATATAGTCGATAATTGGTTACATGTGTTGAACAGAGGGAATTCTTTATGGTGGGATTAACATCTACATTAATGAAAGCCGTTTAGCAGATTGTTATTACATGTGTTAACAACTAAATTGAGTAGTCGTTTAAGTAAGATTAATTATGGAATTAATAAATGCCTATTTTCTGTCTGTTAAAGTGGTGTATGTACACATTAAATACGTTCTGCTTGTGCTTGCATTAGGTTATAATGTTGATAATGGAAATAATGGTAATAATGGTAATAATGGTCAATCATCTTATGGTCCAGTTATACCAACAACAGGTGAGATAATGTCATATAATTTTAGACAGGCCATAAGACAAACCATTCTATAGTCGATATTTGGTTACTTGTTTTGGAAACACGGAATTCTTTATGGAGTGATTAACATCTACAGTAAAGAAAGCCGTTTAGCTGATTGTTATTCCATGTGCTACCAACTAAATTGAGTGGTTATTTAAGTAAGAATAATTATGGAATAGATAAATGCACATCCTCAGTCTTACACATTTGTATTGTTTTAACATGACATACTAGTCCTCCTGATTTAGGTCCGTCCTTAGAGGTGTTTTTTTCGCTGAAGAAAACTAACATGGTTCCTTTAAAGTGTTGTATGTATATATTAAATACTTTATGCTTGTCGTTGCAGGAGATTATAATAACAATAATGTTAATAAGGGTAATAATGGTAATAATGGAAATAATGGAAATAATGGTCAATCATCATATGGGCCAGTTGTACCAGCAACAGGTGAGATAACTTCAGATACATTTATATAGACAATAATACAAACCATTCTATAGTCGATATTTGGTTACATGTTTTGGAAACACGGAATTGTATATGGAGTGATTAACATCTACATTAATGAAAGCCGTTTAGCTGATTGTTATTCCATGTGTTACCAACTTAATTGAGTGGTCATATAAGTAAGAATAGTTATGGAATTGATAAAGTGGTAGTTTTGCTGAAAAAAACTGAGATGGAACAAAAGTCCATAAAAAGCATTTTTTTAAGGTGTTGTATGTACATATTTTATACGTTATGCTTGTCCTTGCAGGAGGTTATAATGCTAATAATGGTAATAATGGTAATAATAATGGAAATAATGGTAACAATGGTCAATCATCATATGGTTCAGCTATACCATCAACAGGTGAGATAATTTCAGATACATTTAGACAGCCCATGAGACAAACCTTTATATAGTCGATAATTGGTTACATGTGTTGAACAGAGGGAATTGCTTATGGTGGGATTAACATCTACATTACTGAAAGCCGTTTAGCAAATTGTTATTACATGTGTTACCAACAAAATTGAGTTATCGTTTAAGTAAGATTAATTATGGAATTAATAAATGCCTATTTTCTGTCTGTTAAAGTGGTGTATGTACACATTAAATACGTTCTGCTTGTGCTTGCATTAGGTTATAATGTTGATAATGGAAATAATGGTAATAATGGTCAATCATCATATGGTCCAGTTATACCAACAACAGGTGAGATAATGTCATATAATTTTAGACAGGCCATAAGACAAACCATTCTATAGTCGATAGTTGGTTACTTGTTTTGGAAACACGGAATTCTTTATGGAGTGATTAACATCTACAGTAAAGAAAGCCGTTTAGCTAATTGTTATTCCATGTGCTACCAACTAAATTGAGTGGTTATTTAAGTAAGAATAATTATGTAATAGATAAATGCACATCCTCAGTCTTACACATTTGTATTGTTTTAACATGACATACTAGTTCTCCTGCTTTAGGTCCGTCCTTAGAGGTGTTATTTTCGCTGAACAAAACTAACATGGTTCTTTTAAAGTGTTGTATGTATATATTAAATACTTTATGCTTGTCGTTGCAGGAGAGTATAATAACAATAATGGTAATAAGGGTAATAATGGTAATAATGGAAATAATGGAAATAATGGTCAATCATCATATGGGCCAGTTGTACCAACAACAGGTGAGATAACTTTAGATACATTTATATAGACAATAATACAAACCATTCTATAGTCGATATTTGGTTACATGTTTTGGAAACACGGAATTGTATATGGAGTGATTAACATCTACATTGATGAAAGCCGTTTAGGTGATTGTTATTCCATGTGTTACCAACTTAATTAAGTGGTCATATAAGTAAGAATAGTTATGGAATTGATAAAGTGGTAGTTTTGCTGAAAAAAACTAAGATGGAACAAAAGTTCATAAAAAGCATTTTTTTAAGGTGTTGTATGTACACATTTTATACGTTATGCTTGTCCTTGCAGGAGGTTATAATGCTAATAGTGGTAATAATGGTAATAATAATGGAAATAATGGTAACAATGGTCAATCATCATATGGTTCAGCTATACCATCAACAGGTGAGATAATTTCAGATACATTTAGACAGCCCATGAGACAAACCATTATATAGTCCATACTTGGATACATGATTTGGTCACACGGACTTGTTTATGGAGTGATAAACATCTACATTAATGCCAGCCGTTTAGCTTATTGTTATTCCTTGTGTTACCAACTCAATTTTAAAGTTATGGATTTTATAAATGCCTCTTTTCAGTCTTACTTATCTTTGCTAGTTTTTACACGATATACTAGTCCTCCTGCGCTATGTTCGTCCTTTAAAGTGGCATGTTCGCCGAACAATACTTACAAGTAACAAAAGCTCAGAAAAAGAAATTGTTTAAAGTGTTTTATGTACATATTTAATACGTTATGCTTGTCCTTGCATGAGGTAATAATGGTAATAATAGTAATAATGTTCAATCATCATATTGTCCAGTTATGCCAACAATAGGTGAGATACATTTAGACAGGCCATAAGACAAACCGTTCTATGGTCGATATGTGATTACATGTGTTGGACAAAAGGAATTGTTTATGGAGTTATAAACATCTACATTAATGAAAGCCGTTAAGCTGATTGTTATTCCATGCGTTACCAACTCAATAGTGTGATCGTTTCAGTAAGAATAGTTATGGAATTGATAAATGCCTATTTCAGTCTAACTTATCTTTGATAATTTTTAAATGACATACTAATGCTCCTGCGCTATGTCCTTCCTTTAAAGTTACATTTTCGCTGAACAAGACTTACGAGTAACAAAAGCCCAGAAAAAGAATTTGTTTAAAGTGTTTTATGTAAATATTTAATACGTCATGCTTGTCCTTGCAGGAGGTAATAATGGAAACAATGGTAATAATGGTAATAATGGTAATAATGGTAACAATAATAATAATGGTAATAATGGTAATGGTAATAATGGTCAATCATCATATGGTCCAGTTATGCCAACAACAGGTGAGATAATTTCAGATAAACTTAGACAAGTCATAAGATAAACCATTCTATAGTCGATATGTGGTTACATGTGTTGAACACACGGAATTGTTTATGGACTGATTAACATTTACATTAATGAAAGCCGTTTAGAAGAGTCCTATCAATTGAGTGGTCATTTAAGTAAGAATAGTTAAATGCCCTTTTTCAGTCTTACTTATTTTGTATTGTTTTGACATACTAGTCCTCCTGCTCTCGATCCGTCCTTGAAAGTGGCATTTTTGCTGAACAAGACTTACATGGAACAAGGGCCCAGAAAAATAAAGTGTATTATGTACATATTTAATACGTTATGCTTGTCGTTGCAGGAGGTAATAATGGAAATAATGGTAATAATGGAAATAATGGTAATAATGGAAATAATGGTAATAATGGAAATAATGGTAATAATGGAAATAATGGTAATAATGGAAATAATGGTAATAATGGAAATAATGGTAATAATGGTCAATCATCATATACTGGTGCAGCTTTGCCACCAACAGGTGAGATCATTTCAGATAAATTTGGACAGGGCATAAAACAAATCATTCTATGATATATATCTGGCGAAAAGCTAAATCCAAGGCTTCTTCACGCGCGATATTTTTACAGCCTGTTCATGGCATGCTTCTGTCAATATCAAGTTATAAAAGCATTTCCCGCACGAAGCAAGTCTTGAGTAGATCACTTTGCAAACAGCTAGATAAATTCACAGTTACTTTTATAAATGAAGGTTTAATTACATTAAAACCTAAAAACATTGTTGCGAAAGGAAAAATTGCTCGTTGTCTTAGACTCATTGCAATGTCAAAACTCTTGGAAGAGGGCCTGAATTGTTTATATTTTGTAATACATGCACCGTACCAATAAGAAAACTATATTGAATACTACCACATTTCAGTGCTTTCAGTTGACTGTTTCAGTTGTGCAGTATAAAATACGGTAAATCATTTCAAAAGAAAAATGAAGACATTTTGGCAAACGTAGAACATGCCCTTGATTTAAAAACGTTAACTTGTTCGAAAAGTTAAAGACACTGTAGCAAAACTGAACTAAAAATAAATTACTATTTGTTCTGCCATTTCCATGCATTTGACTGCAAACCATGTTTTTTGTGGAGGTGTCTTTGTAAAGCCTGCGCAAATATATTATAAACATCTATAACTGAACTTGTAAATAGCAAGTACAGTTGAAACCATTGCGGCAAAAGAATAAATGTCTTCTCTAAACAAATGTCTTTTCTTATCAAGTCCAATTTCTTTTTAAAATGTCGTCTGCTGCAGATGCGTCAAACTGTGTGCACGTGAGAATTGTTAAATTAGTGACTAATATCTTTGCTAGACTAATATCTTTGCTAACTTATAACAATATACGTATCGTTCACCTTACAGTAGAGGAATATTATCATGGCGTCACGCACGTTCTTTGAGTACTTTGCTTAGATTCTATCATCAAGCAATTCCATATACAATGCATGCATCCGTTGCCTTATGACACGTATCTACATTTTGTTCGAGATAGAATATATAAATATATGTCTGGGTCAATAGTCTATGTCAATTATATTGCGTTCATTGAGACAGTAAGATCTAGTAACATGTGACGAAATGTAAGATAATCTTTTTTTTTTCGAATCAAATACTGGTAAATTGAAAATTAAGTCACTCTATGTTATAGACTGAAATGTATATTTTAGAAAACTACATAGCTTCCAACGGGGTCTGACATTTATTTCAGCTTCCAAACTTCCGTGTTTTTATAAGGGAACATTTTATTTCGCCGGACAAAGATTTACTGACGATTTCGACGAATCAATACATAGCAAGGTCAATTTAATAGTATCAATTATTTTTATTTGTATAGAAAGTGTTATGTAATCACCACTAGCCAGTTTGATGCAAAAGGACAATACATATGTGGAGGAGAAAGCAATGCTAAGATAATACATCCGTTGAATCAGTCATGCTTTCATCTCCCTCATGTTGAATACAGTACCATTAGTAAATAGGTAATCGCTCAATTACACTGAAACTAGACCAGAGCCATGTCAAAATCAAAGCTCAATATCATGATCATCAATGTGGCCGCCGTCTGGAAATAAAATTTGCTTATTATGATTCCAGCTAAAAAGTGTATGCACAAGGGAAAAATATACAACTCCGGCCAAGTGATTGTCGACAAGTGCGACACGTGTACCTGTAATGATGGAGTGGTCTTCTGTAAAGGTATCAAGTGCCGTAAGTACTTTTTCTTCTTCTTCCGTGTATTGCCCACATTCAACTTGTTAAATAAACTGGCAAATATGAATATTACAGAAGAATATTCGTTGTTTGCTATTTGAAAAGTACAAACGCTCTTTCAGTCATTCGATTTTGTCCGGATAATGTATGCGCTGCAGTAAGATTTAGATAAAACTGTAAAGCGATGAATGGTGAATATACCGCTTGCACATTGAACTGATTTATTCTGAGCCATAATGTGTTTTTGGACGTACTAGTCACGTGAGGGTGTCGTGTGTTGTGCAGGGCTCTCTTTCTCTTGTTATCGTATGAGTAATCAATCCTGTCGATACCTAGCGATTTTGTAGGCGATAATTTGGTTGGCTGATGCAAAGGTCATTCTGAGAAGACCTGTATATACGAGTGTCTGCTACGGCAGAGAAGTTTAAGTCTGGTTTTAATGGTAGTGCATAGATTCCTTTATCGATATTTATCACTTAAGCCTCATCCAGCGATTTTTGGTCTCAGCGTTGACATATTTTAATGACATATTGGCATAACATTCGTGGTATTAAACTTCCCGTTCATTGTCAGAATGTACATTTTTGAATATTTAAGATATATTTTGCGGTGAAAACTATTGTAATGTTGTTAGATTTAACTGTACGTAGTTGCATTTAGAAAGCCATGACCCTGCCATTTTGCCTGTGAGAGTTAGCAGTAATAGGTTTGGAAATATGTCTAGGCACATTCCACCATAGTTGCTGCGGGAAGCGATCGAATCCTGGTTGCAGGTATAATTGTCCCTAATTTAAGTGTATTACTTACATTTAAAATATTGAAATGATTTATTTTTCTGTTCCTAGCTAAGAAGTGTTTATACAAAGGACGTGTGTACACATCCGGACAAGTTTTTAAAGATGACTGTAACACCTGTACATGTGTGGATGGCAATTGTGGGTGTAGCAAAAACTTCTGCCGTAAGTATTGGAGACTGAGATAAGATGGAGGATTCGGGTATTTGCTACATAATATCTCGCATAAAGGCTTCCCTTTGTTGTAGTAATCTCACCCATAGCATGAGTTCTGAGGACACCCGTTATAGACTCGTTGGCTACCGTGTGAGGTCCCTAGAAATAGGTTTGCTTACATTCTACTTATCTCATAAGACTTCGCATGGAAATCGCTGATATATTGATGTTCTACCTTAAGTCAACATAAAATGACTTACCAGATGCTATGTGTTTTAAATATGTATGTATTACAGCTTCCAAGATATATATGACACAAATATCTCACAAAAAGACGATAGTGTTAACAATTATGCAGGAGATGTTAGGGGCCTTCAACAAATTGATTCCAACACGACTCTTCCTTTATCATACAATCGTGATCAAATGATTATGTTGAAAATATCTGTTATATGTCTTTCAGCAAAACCGTGCTACAGAAACAGTGTACAGTACAACCACAACGACGAATGGATGGAAAACTGTAACAAGTTGGTCTGTATGAGCGGAGTCATTGCCACCACGAACTTGACTTGTCGTAAGTAAAGTTATAAATTGATTTACAAAATCAGAAAAGTTGAATAAGAGTTTGACAACATACAAATATGTCGCCTGTAAAATATATAAAGGCAATCAAAACAAATTAGTCTGATATATGAGACGATTTATATGCCAATGCATAACAGACAAGTGACATACACAGAGTAAATTTAATACACTTTTCTAGTGGAATGCGCTTACAGTATTGAAACAGTTTCACTCGAGACTGAGGAGAGTATTCAGATTGTTCTAACACACCAGATGCTCTGCGAATGCTTGCCGAAAGCTGCAATTTGATTGGATGATTCGGCGTGCACATTTCCGAGTGCTCGGTGCAATCTGAATGCAGCCTGATTTGAATACAACATGGCTTGGGAAGTGATTGCAATGTTTCCAATCAGTATTGTTTGTGTTACAGCCGTTTGTTCTCAGCTAGACGCATTGCCATGTATGTTCGTGTGATGTCTTCGGCTGGTTAATCCGGATCACAATGTGCATATATAAGGCGTACATGTGTATGAGTGGTGCTCCGAATACACCAACATTAATGCAAAAATAACACATGTGGACAAAGTTCTTCTTTCAAACATCCAAATAGATCCTTTAAAGAAAGTTATTCCAACCTTCTATGACTAATTTGCGGAGAGTCAAATCAGACTTTGCTCTGACTTCTCTGAAACTACACATATCGCAGATGCCTAATAGTTTGTTTTCGCAGAGTGCCACTAATATACTTTCAGCAATTTGTAGATCCTTAACAGGATACTACACGGTTACTTTAACGTTGTGTATTTAACATCGATTGTGACAACGTTCTTGCAGCGTTTATACATCAGACATGAAGTCGGCTTCCCGGTTGTAATATTCGCTAATGGACTTTAGGACAACAACTGACGAACTCCATGTTTATTATTTATTACGGAAGACAACTATTGTGTTTTTACAAATCAAAGTACAAATGATACTTATAAAACTAAGTAATTAAATGATATATATGACATCCCTCTTTTTGCAGTATGAACAATGTCAATGTCTTTGATTAAGAAATAACTGAAATGAACTATAACTAAACAAAATGTCAAGGTAACATCATACATATGATTGGACATAAATTTCAGTGTTAAGAGAAGCACATTCAAAGTCTTGTAACTTTTCTGGTCTCTTGATATTTTCTGCCTGATCTGGTAGTAACTGTTGGTAGTTTGTCTTTACTAAGTGATTGTACTTTGCCTTTTTCTTTCACTTGTTCCGATTGATTTTCGCTTGTTTGATTACACTTATTTTCACTGAACACTTTTCACTATTTTCAATATGGCATTTTTCTGAACTTTTGAAAACATTTTCATTCTTGCTTTGACTTTTGAAAACATTTTCATTCTCAGCCATGCTTTTGAAAACATTGCCATAATAACTTTTGTTATTGAAACATTCTGTATCTTGTGTCATTTGTGGAAAATGAGCTTTTGTAGGCTAAATATGGTTTCTATTCCTTCTCAAACTTGCCCTTTGTTAGTTTCAAGGATATATGACCTTGGTTTATCATGGTATTTGATAACCTTTCCTGGAACCATTTGCTTATTGTGTTTAATCATTACACTTTCCTCTTGTTTCACTGAAGGTAATGGTTTTCCGGCCTTTTTATCATAATAAAACCTTTGTTTCTCTTGACGTATTTTCAGTTTTTTCTTGATCATATCACTGTGTCTTTGTGTTTTCAACAAAGCCGCTGTTGTAGGTGAGCTCGATTTAAGACGCCTACCAATATGAAGCTGTGCTGGGGATAGCATAACTCCTTCCAAGGGTGTATTTCTATAATCAAGTAAAGCTTCTGTAGGATCTTTACTCTTTTTTATCAAGTTTTTTACAGTTTGTACGAATCATAGTCCTTTGAAATATTTATGGTATATATTTGATACCAAATGGAGCTCTAGTGAATCTATATCTTCCATATGGAGTGTTAAACGTTGTCAATTTTGAACTTTCCTCATCAAGTTTCAATTGCCAAAACCCAGAGGTGGCATCAAGTTTGCTGAAAACTACTGCTCCTGGCATTTCAGCTACAACTTCTTCAATAGTTTTCATAGGAAAATGTTCTCTTTGAATTGCCTGATTAAGGTCTTTTGGATCAATACATATCCTGACGGATCCATTAGGTTTTGAGACTGTTACCATTGAATTCACCCAAGGTGTTGGTTCTTCTTGTCTAACTATATGACACCCATTGTTTCCATTCTCTCTAATTCTTCCTTAACTTTTGATTTTAAAGAAATAGGGACTTTTATAGGTGGATGGATCTTTGGTTCTATCTTTGTGTTAAGTGTTATTGTATGTTCACCTGGTAAGCAGCCTAGCCCTTCAAAAATTGGAATATTCAGTTTCTACTTGATATAGTCTTTTAATTAAACCTTCTCAGCTGTTTCTCCACTCAAGACAGACTGTAAGTTGGTTTTAACAACATAAAAGAAAGTGAATGTTCATCTTTACATACAAGTGTTAACTGTGTCATTTCATCTGGTTCAAGCCTGTGACCTGAAAATGACCTTAATGCAACATCAGCCTTGATAAGGGGTTTATTTAAGCACAAAGTCTTATAGTCTTTCCTTGAAAGTACATTACACCGTGCACCTGTATCCAATTGAAAGTGAATATCTCTATTTTTTATTGTCAAAGTTTCTGTGAAAGTGTCTTTTCTTCTATGTTTAGGGTTTGAATGAATGGACCCAACATATAGAGCATCAAAATCATATTCTTCCTCGACTTCATGTACTTGTTTGTCCGATCTTGATCGACACATTTTTGCAAAGTGAATTTGTCTGTGACAAACATTACATTTTTTTCCGAAGGCAGGACATTTACTCTTTTCGTGTGATTTACCACATCTACTACATGAAAATTCCATGTTTTTCTTTAATCCTGTGTCCTTTTTCTTAAATTTTGGTTCATATTTTGCATGCGCAGACTGATTGGACCTTGTAGTTTTCAAACTCATTGTATTCAAATGGTCTTCTGTTTTTATCATTGATTTTAACTGTTTCTGAGACAGCTCATATGACCGTGCCACGTCAATCGCTCTTTCAAGTGTTAATGTTGATCCTCCACTTATCAACTTTTCTCTTACCTTGTCACTTCTGATAGCAAACACTATTCTATCACGTATCATATTGTTAGTCTGTTCACCATAGTCACAATCTTTTGCCACTTTTTGTAAAAGTTAGTTACAACATTTTCTGTACTTTCTGATTCTATCTGAACTCTGCATTGGAATTTATATCGATTAAAAACAATGTTTGATTTGGGTTTCACATACTCTTCAAACTTTGTTGTTAAAGTTGCGAGTGTTCTCTTGTCATCTGCTGAAAGATCCCAGGTGCTATATACCTCTCTACCACGCTCACCAACCCATATCATTAAATATGCACACTTGTCTTCCTCCTCTTTTTCTTTAAGGGGACCCTTGAACATAAACTCCACGTGCGTTGAAAACGTTTTTCATGCGTTCGTGAAAACATTGGCTTCCCAGTGCATTTGGGATTTGCTTCCGTGTAACCCTTCCATTGTTAGGTTACTTTATGTATTAATCTTGGGTTCTGTTACCTTTTGTATGGTTTAACCACTTCTGACACCATGTAATATTCGCTAATGGACTTTAGGACAACAACTGACGAACTCCATGTTTATTATTTATTACGAAAGACAGCTCTTGTCTTATTACACATCAAAGTACAAATGATACTTATAAAAGTAAGTCATTAAATGATATATATATGACACCGGACACCTTACAAGTAATAGCGTAGTTTGTTTGGAAAATCCCTAAACACAAAACCCCGCTTTTAACTATATCCGATTGTCTGTTTCATGTGCAATAATAGATCGTGTCACATTTTGTAGTGTATCTTTACTGAAAAATACAAATATTTAATTAAATGGTAGAAATAACAAACACAGCAATATTTCTTACACATTGAACAGCCGGAAAACCAGGAACGTGTTCACAAAAGATAAAGGATAACGACTGTAATGATTACTGCGCCCATGACGATGATTGTTTTCTCAATGACAAATGTTGCAGTGATGGGTGTGGAAAGAAATGTATTGCTCCTTGGAACGGTGAGAAAAGAATGTTTAACTCTTTCATAATTGTACTATTTTCTTATTCCAAGCCTTCTCCTTGATGTTTTCAAAGAAAGTTTTTAAACCGTGATTGTCTAATAGGGTAAATGGATGTTAATGTCTGGCCTGTCTGTGAGTTTGGAATAAAATCATGTATTGTTACAGCTATCAATAAAATATAAAGTCAGACATAACAATTCTCCAGCCACGTTACCATGCTACTTGTGTGGCTAGGTAGCTAACAGGGAAGATGCACAGGCTGATCTTTATCCCTACTATTTGCAAATGATTAAAGAGCGCCATCCACATAAACAAGTGCCTGATGTATTAATATTGGCGTAGATACATTTACGATTTAAGGCTTTTCTAAAGTTTACTTCAGCTTTGGTAAAATTATTAGATATTCAACATTCAATCCACATATATTGATTTTTATTTGAATATTCCAACATGTAATCCTCATGATCAAAAGAATATTAATAATATTAATATACATATATGTTTCCTTAATAAATCAGACGTTTACAGCGACTGCATATATCGTGTTCGAATAGTTTTGGAAAAAAAACGTTGTAAGATAATTACCCCTCTATTTCAATTTCAGGAATTATTTATCAAGGAAAATCTTACGAAGACGGTATGTATGTTTATGTATTTGTATTGATGTCTAAACGCATCTGCGTTGGAGTTTAATTGCCTTCAATATTTGCTTTCATGAAACACGACGGGATTACTATAATAATTATTTTAGCATAATTATGATATGTGCATCGACGAACTTTGCTACATCTTTAACTACATAATCTATATGCCTGCCTTCGATTGACCATAACTGCACACAATTATATGCGAGAGATTTCCTGCAATCCCGGATAGGTAACAGGGTAGTTAATGTCTCGGTTTTGGGCTCTAGGTGTCGCGGGAATAGCAATGCGACTACCGCAGCGGTATCAATATTATCGAAAGTACTGGTATTTCAGTAAATAAAACGCTATTGTTTAACGGAAAAAATCTTTGAACTGAATTAAAAAAAGACGTTCAATAAAAATAAAGTGATATCAATATTAATTTGCAAAATGCGTGATGAAAAACCGAACCTTAGACTGTAAGGTATCCATACATCAACTAAATATTTTGTTTTGTTTTCAGGTGAAACCATTTCGATGGGAGGAGATCCATGTGTGACTTGCAAATGTAGCACAGGAGCCATTAAGTGCTCTGCGGTCACCTGTTCCGAGCCAACTTGCGATAACTCCTACACAGCCGGTGGAGAGTGTTGTAAGAAATGCCCGGATGACAATTAATCAATATTCTGAACATATGAACAAATACACTAAATAGCTTAAGTTATACAACACAACGTATAGTTGAATACAAACATTCTGCTGCCGACATGCACTCAAACTTATCGATCATAAGGTAGCTAACTAAAGCTGAAATCAATACAGCTAACATAATGGTCTTTCAAGAGAATGCAATGGCCGTTTATTTACATTTTAAGATCACTATTATTCTATGAGTATCCCCATCTTTATAAAAGTATGTTTTCTTCTTTCGGGGAGTAAACATGAAACTGTTTTGTTAAATTCTTTGACAGATAAAGGCTCAAATAAAATTGTTGCTTAAGTTATAACTGTGTTCTTCATGTTTTTTTCGGATGACTGTTTACCTGACGTTTAATTTCTTCGAGTCGTCTGCTTCAAAACACACAAGCAAACGGTAACCGCAATGCAAAGTAAAGCAATACATTTTATCTTTATAGACAACACGTCACATGACCAAATGGTTAGCCGGGACCTGATGAGCTACATTTAATATATGGCTGCATGTAGTTATCTCCCTTGAGTTTAGCGGGACCAAGGGAGTTAACAAAATCAATCGATTTAACCACGTCGTGTGGACATCGACATCCGAATGTTTTGAATTTATTGGCACCATTCTTATATAGAATATTTTCGAGCGATTTCAGGCTTGGTCACAGTGTCCCAAATTTCGAATGTTTGTGGTCGAACTTTTTTGAAAAAATGTGTTTTCTATTAACCCTAACCTACATACAACAAATCTCATGGCAATAATATTGGAAATCAAGTAAAAAGATCTATCATGATTGAATCAAATCATAAACATTATGGGAAAAGCAGAAATCACTCATTGAGACCAATTTTCATTTCGCTATTATATTTCCGAATGTCATCTGCTGCTGATGCGTAAAAGTACGTGTATATAGAAATGGGTTGATCCATGATACTGTATATAATTCAATGTATTACTTGACAACGTCAACCTGATCCTGTCATGTGTTCAAAGGCTATGGGTTATGGTGATATTGTCAGGTTATTAAAATATCTCAAGGGAAATATTTTGGAAATCTCGTAAAAGAAATGTATCATGATTGAATCAAGTTGAAACATTATGGGAAAAGGAGAACTCGCTCATTGCGACCAATTTCTTATTTTGCCATGTTTCCGAGTGGCTTTTGCTATTGATGCGTAAAAGTAAAGGGTATATAGAAATGGGTTGATCCATGACACTGTATATACTTCAACGTATTACTTGACTATGTCAACCTGATCCTACCATGTGTTCAAAGGCTATGGGTTAGGTTAATATTGTCTGGTTAATACAAACGTTTCATGGTAGATGACAAGTTGAGTAACAAGAATATATTCCATGTTAAAAATTAAATAAACGTCAACCTAATTCTGCCATCCGTTCAAACGGTAAGGGTGATATTGTCAGATAAATACAAGGGTTTCGTGGTAGACAACACGGTGTGTTTCTGAACAAATGTCCCGGAGTAGCAGCATCATTACAGCGATATATCCCATTTTGAAAAGTATGTGAAGGTCAACGTTACAAAATGAAACATGTTCAACACCAATTGGAAGAATTGTTTAAAAGAAGAGTCGTGTTTGATTGAAAACGCCCTGCCTACGCTTCTGCAATGTTACAAGGGAGATGAATCTACCGACCTTATTCACGAATATCGAAGTAACACACGTAAAGCCTTATTTCATGTTTCGCTTGATCTCATTAGTGGACTTGTCATAAGGAACACAGATGTCTTATATGAAAGTGTTATTTTATACAGGTCGAATTGCATTGCCAATGCCTAGGGTTTGTCGGAAATGTTTTGGAAAAGGCATCGAATATCTTGAAAGTACTTAAAAGGACTTGATACAAGGGCTATACATGCTTAATAAATGAAAGCCGTGTGTTATGAGGGATGTAGACAACTTATCTAAGTTGCTGATATTATATATAACAGGAGCATCTATAGACACAAACAGAGTTATCACCCTTGAGCTACTATAAGATACTCAGCTATCCGACAGGTCAAACGTTATGACTAACGTCGAACAAACGATTTCGGAGACATACACACAGCTGTGACATTTGACATATCATCGTCAGTAAGGTGTATTTTATAAACTGTACTTACCATAGAACCTTTATTACGGGAATCTTATCACAAGTTATATTTACGATCGACGTACATTTACGTCAATTTTCGTGCCTGACGGTATATTTTGATACAACTAGTTGTAGCTCTTTCATGCCGCAAAATCGTATCGTGACATACGTGGAGAAATAATGTACGTGACATAATTTCATATTATCGGGGCGACAGATATTTTAAAATGACTGAAATAATATAATGTATAACATAAAGCCCTGTATGGGAGTGTCATAAATATCATATGATACTTCTAGTTTGGTTTCCAGTCTTACGCTCAATACTTTGTTACACCACTTAAAAGCAAACAATGAAAATGTCGGCACGTCAGCAGTTTGACGTTAAAACATTGGTCACTTTGGAGCAATAACCGGCAAATTACATGTATATTACGCCTCATAAATCATATTCCAGCAAATGGCATGTCATACTGCCCAGTTATATGCATGAAAGAGTACTACAATCTTCGCACTAAAACAGAGAATGAGAACCTTTTCATACACATAAATGGGAAAGTGCTCAACAGCTATCAATTCAAAGCCATAATGTCAAAAGCACTATAATTCACTCAAACAATCGGACACTTCAAATCACACAGTTTCAGAAAAGGCGGGGCTACACATCTAGCTAATTTAGGAATAGAGGAAAGTAGAATCATAGCAGCAGACAGGTGGGAATCAAATACACTTCGACGAATTTCTAATTGGCCACCATAAGAAATATGATATTATGCGACATATTTAATCAATAAATCTTAAGTCTGGTTATTCTTGTATTGTACACACCAATCTATCGATTTTCAGAAAAAAAACACGTATTCAAGTTCAAAATCATCAATGCGGAACGGTAGGTGCGAAAAGAATGCATTATTCGTGGATTGTCTTTTATGAAAATCATTAAATATGGCGGGAATGAGCATTGCAGAACGCGCTCAAGTCGTCGGACGGATTCGTGCCGGCACCCCCATCAGACATGTATGTTACGCGCCGTTATACAACGCACCATGTCACGCGGCTAGAAGCACACACGTAATGCTTGCAGCAAACAACGTGCGATCACTCAAATTGCCTGCAAAAAGTCCGGATATAAATCCGATCGAGCACGTGTGGAACCTACTGATGCGCAAGGTGCGTGCCCCACCGCTGCAACCAAATCCCAGGGAACTCACGCATGTTATTCATCAGATGTGGGCGGCCATTCCACAACAGTATCTTCACAGATACATTATATCAATGAGGACAAGGTGCCTTGCTGTAATTGCCACAGCAGGTGGACATATACAGTATTGAAACGAAATCAACTACGACTTGATTTGATCTTGCAGTTTTTGTTTTAAGGGTGTCCATGTTAATCCTCTCTGTTAAGTTTGTTTCCTTGATCAAATTTCAATGAAGTTTTGTTTTACATATTAGGAATAAATTGTATTAAAATTATAGTTGGTTATTTGTAATTTTCCCCAAACACTTTTTCTAAAATATGATAAAAAATAGGTGGCCAATTAGAAATTCATATTTTTGTCAGATTTTTATACATAAGACGTCAAGGTTATATATACAAATCAATACAACCGTAAGTTGTCAAGGAATGTCTAGTCTTACTGCAATTATATAATTACTGCAAACGTTGAAAGCATTGTGGCGAAAGGAAAAACGGCTCGTTGTCTAAGACTCATTCTAATAGACAAAACTCTGATGCTCGAATGTAATTCTTAAATCGTTATTGTTTTAATAAAAGTATCGTCTCAATGAAAGCACTATATCGAATACCACCGCATGTCAGTGCCTTCATTTGGCAGGATATTAAACGTTTTTCACCAAAATTCTGCAGCAGCAAATATATAGTTTTAATTACGGTAAATATCCGCAAAGGAACGATCAAAACATTGTTGTGAACGGGGAAAATGCTCATGATGTAAATACGTTAAGATATATGTTGATATTAGAATACCTATTTACTCCTCGTCTCGGCCCGTGATTTCTAATATTTATTGATTTCAAGCCCAATGTACCAGGGATACGATCTCTAATTATTAGTACCTACGCGCTCTCTTACTTAGCGAGATATAATTTCATTCAGAGCTCCGTACAAGAATATAAATGGACCACACGTGGCAATGTTGGAGTCTCGATGAATCTGCGTACAGAGCATGCGCAGTTTCACATAATTATGTCCTATCTGTGTATACGTTACATAGATGTAAAATCATTCTTTGGCAAAAACAAAGAAATATGCATCTCACTTTGTGTTCTTTATTGTTATCTAGAATGATAAAATAGCAGAGATAAAATAAGATTGCCTTTCGTCTGGCGCGGTTCTTGTAGATCAAAGTCATGCCTATTGTAATTCCATCAATGAGAAAAAACGTTATATTAATCGTTTAGTAACATCTACTGCAGGTGCTAAGCCCTGTATATCCAAGGGTAAAATCTACTTTTATGGAGAGAACTTTAATGACGATTGCGATAAATGTGAATGTTATAACGGGAGTTGTGAACATACTAGCGAACAAATGCGGTAAATATCGAGACAAACAATCATCAATTTCATATCCAATAACATGGCATTATTTTTAAATAGTACCTTGATGCAAGTGTTACATTTACAATTTATAGTATGATGATTGCACTAACGAGAAACTTTCCGTCTTAAAAACAATAAAATCAACAGAAATTGAACAGCATCGTGTTCAAATGTTATTAGTACTTTACAATAAAACAGTCTTAAACCAATGCCAAAAATTATAGCATTCTTGGATTCGATATGTTCGGCCACACATAATGTAGCGATATTCCGCAAATCGGCGTCGATGACTCGTCGCAGGTTTTCTTTCTCTGAAACAACTCAATGTCAAAGATAAACGATGGATAACGCCGACCACAATTGTTTCGGGAATAACATCACTCGTTGTCACTGAATTTAAACGAATATATAATGAACAAAATCATTGTAGAAACTTCACAATAAAAAGGCGATTGTTTGATAAGACTTATGATTCATTTCAAGCCACACGTCCAGAAGTCATAATCCTTCAGGTATAAGCTTTATGTTTTTTACATCTAGTATTTTCGGCATAATGAAGCACTAACAATTAAATATATATTTATATATTTCGGTTCCAACTGGGCCTCAAACAAACAGACCTAACCCTCAGTCCTATAAACCTAACACTCCGGCATATACACCATGAGGTGAGATCCGTTTGCAAAGGTATCGGCTAGGACTGTAACGATACATTCGAATATTCGATATAATCGGATACAGGCCTGTCCGAATCTTATTCGTTATTCGCTTCACCCATATTCAAATATTCACGAATATAATCCAAACCTGTATACTCTAAACTAAAATCAATTTAATTAAACTACTAACATAACTAACCTTTTTGTCAGACTTGCACACTTAATCAGTTTCAAAGCGCATTCGGCGCTATATTTATATAGTATCCCTGCCACAACAGCTGACCACTGATCTTACGACATACTTTGTATTCTTTTTTTTTTCAAAATATATTTGATGATGTGTTCGCTACGATGTATTTGACATACGTTTTAGTGTGTTTACAATCGGTTTTTAATTAAATCTGTATTATAATATTTGATTGAAAAGGTCGGAGAATTCCCAACGAACGAAAACCAGAACGCGTCAACAAAAAATATCGAACCAAGAGGAATTCGAGATTACTATTGAACCTCCGGCCAAATTAAGTACCCCACCCAGAACAGCTGACTACTAATTTTGCGACATATTTTTTATTAATTTTCTCATAATATATTTGATGTTGTGTTCGCTACTATGTATTTTGAAATACGTTTGTGTGTGTTTAAAATGTGTTTTTAATTAATTTTGAATTATAATTCAATTGAAAAGTTAGGACAATTTCCATTTAATGACAACCAAAACCCGTCAACAACAAAAGTGGCGAACCCCGTGAAAATATTGAACATCCGGCCAAATATGCTGTTTTGGAAAGTTTCGGATTTCCGAAAGGAGTCAATGGAGACTTTCCATTGCTCACTATCAAAATTCGTAGACATGAAATCGGGTAACAATTAGTTAAACGCTACATTAAATTCAAAATCACCACTCTTGTAAAATCAAAGTACTTGAAGTAAATAAGTTTATATTCTTTTGGGGACAAAATATTAACTTTTATACTGTTCTAGTATGATTTTATTTGTCAGAAGAGTAACAAGATTTACTAGTCAATCATTATACTTTCTTAAATTTGAAATATGATTTCTTTTGTGTTTACATGTTTTTAAATACATGACAGTATTCGTGAATAAATATTCGTATTCCTTACCCTGTATTCGGGATACGTATCGTATTTGCCACCTAGTGTATTCGTTACATACCTAGTATCGGCACGTGTTTGTAATATAACATATTCTGGTTTATAACCTGATGCTCTATATAAATGTTACGTCTTGTATTGGATGCTGTTCTAAATGAAGTCTACATGAAGTAGTCGATCGATAAGTTTTTGATTGAACTATACCCTGGTCAATATTTCGAGCTGTTGTTCTCTGACATACCAAACGTACCAGACACCATGGTTTGCATAATGACTTTGGTCTAAATTGAATATATATTATATACATTTTGATGAGTATATAAACATATAAACGGAAACTGTGTAACATACATGTATTTACAATTGCTCCTTGATCTATACAATACGAACCTGATTATGCTACTCCTAGAATAGCAAATTCTTAAAAGTAAACTTTGGTGTTCTGGATGACCTAAAGGCATTATGGCATTCTCTCCACCCCATGACAACGGATGTATCTGTTACCCAGATAATCATGAAATAATTCTGATATGTTATATGAATAAATGCTGCATTACATTTATTGAGTCTAAAGATTAACAGGCAATTAACGTTAACCCTCAAACAGAGCTAAAAACACAACAAACAAAATGACAGAATTCCTAAAGTCATCGCCACCCTCTCGATTAGTTACATTACTATAAATCTCGCAAAGTCTGCATGCAACTCAACAGGCCATACACGTGTGTCTTTTGACAAAGCTAAGAATACAACAGGTATAACTATGCACGCTTTGGTTTCACTCGGCTTTCATTAATTTAGTATATCTTCCATTTTCTCGTTTAAAGGTATTTCCTGTTTATTGCATCAAGTGTTCATTAAGCTAATTTTATACATACATATAACGCACTTATAGTGTTCTGTATTTGAGCAACATCATACGAAACCCGTATTTCTGAGGTTGTGAAATGAATAGTAATTGTGATCAAATGACATGCTTGTATGAACAGTAAGCCTCTATATGAAGATATAATTACTGAAAAAGTTAAAAACATTGTGGGAAAAGGAAAATCTATCGTTATTAGCAATTTCATATTTTGCAACAATGTTTTCAAAATGTATCTGCTGCAAAGGCGTCGACAAGCATATATATATATATATGCGGGATAGGGTTAATATTGTAAAATCATCCAGAGAAATCCAATAAATAATAATTTTAAATAGGATCGATTTCCATCCTAAATGTCGACGTCAAGACACTACTTGTCTAAGACTCATTACAACTGACAAAACTCTTTGAACAGTTTATGAATTGTTTATAGTTTGTAAAAAATGTATTAGTGGGGCGGCTAAGCATTAAATCGTGCACTTTGGGTTAAAAGCATGTTACTTGGCACACATATAAAACATCCCCTTCTGATCTTTTTTAGATATAGACCCAAGTCCGCAGCGCCCCCTGGTGACCATGGCGGCCATTTTTCAAAATGGCCGACCATTTCTTCAAATGCTTTTATCTTTGTAACTATATGTAGTAGACTCATATTTTTGGCAACTAAATATTCAGCTTTAAGACCAAGGAAGCCATTTGGCACATACTAAGTTTGATACATAAAGTATTTTGTTTTAAAACTAACTTTTATATCATTTAAAATTGCCATTTTTTGGCAAAATCACCACCGGCTATTAAACGATCATGATCCTGGTATCTAGGAAATCTATTAAGTTACTGGACCAAAAACTATATCATATATGGTCTTTTTTGGATAGAAGATTATGTAGTTCGTTATTTCAAACAATGTAGGTTTCTACCACAACACATGTATTCCAGTAAGCTTTCATACTTAACGATCGTTATCCAACGTGGAGGACAAGGCTGCAACGGGATTCTCTCACCGGAACTGTATGAACATAGAGCAGTATGGCATAACTCGTGTAGACAAAAATAGGCAATGACAAGCTTCAAAGAGCAAGCAAGAGAAAGACTGAGGAATCACACAATCCAAGTCCAGTTAAAACAAGGAGATCTTCATCGGAACACCAACACAAAACACAGGCAAAAGATGTGTGTATCTTCTGTGATAATCCTG
Organism: Serripes groenlandicus; assembly: GCA_031761405.1. Taxonomy (NCBI): domain Eukaryota; kingdom Metazoa; phylum Mollusca; class Bivalvia; order Cardiida; family Cardiidae; genus Serripes; species Serripes groenlandicus. The sequence continues at coordinate 127,867,486 of JASEVX010000003.1, read as the reverse complement.
CTTGATCCGTTACTGGCTGTCCAGGCCCAATATCAAAGACCAATGTGCTGAAGAGGAAGGAGCTGTGTGTCCCCCAAAACTTACCAGGAATATCTTCACGGTAGCAGCAGTTGATAATATTGATCTTAGTCCGAGTTCCGCAACAGCAAAATATTCCATTCACGGAACAGGCATATCCTTAATCAACGTGTTATTCCAGTCGTTGATGCACATTTTGAGTAGACGCCGCCAGTTGCCTTGATCGGACCAGATCCTGTTGTTCCGAAATAAAATGGACCAGTCAAGCAATATCATCCTATTGCAGCTGTTGTACCATCAAACGACAATGTATGGTTGGAGCATATGTGTGGGCTGCTCAGTAAACAGGAGCTGATCAAGGAAGAGTTTTTCTCATGGTCTGCATACCATGCTTCCATACATCCAGTTGTAACAGCTCATAGCACAGTTGTGGCTCTCATGCCCCTGTTTCTTGTATGCTCAACAGAATACCTCAACCCTGGACAAATTCAAGTTCTAGCAAAAACAATACAGTGGAGCTTTACTGCACATGGAGAAGATAAATATCTTATCATGGCTGGTGGACTACACATAGAGATGACAGCATTCAAGGTTATTGGCGACTTGCTTGATTGAAGTGGTTGGACAACTGCCCTCTTTAATGCCGGAGTTGCAACAAGTGGAGTCAATGACTACCTATTGAAAGCCACACATGTAACCAGGACCAAGGCATGCTCATCAGATAACAGCTGCTGCCCTCTCCATCCTGCAGCATGATGCCTACGACAGGTAAAAAGAAACTCTGCTAGCGGGAGAGAGTTTATTGAATTTCACAGACTGGTCTGGCAAGATGACAGCAGAGCAACCACAGTGTAAATATTGGTCTGTTGTGCTTGAAATCACACTTTGTATATTTTAGGTCATCGAATCAATCAAGACATGAAACTTTCTGAGCTACCGAGAATCACTTGCAATGTTCATTCCATTGGTATTCAGCTTTGACCATATCAACTATGCTAGATGGCTCTCGATGCATATCAGAGACATGCACTCTTTGTCAGAAATGCACCCAACCATCTACCAAGAGTTTGTCGCAGGAAGGTTCATTGCACCTAAAACAAACCGTCCATTCTCTGCCATGGCACTCGATCAAGCCCACGAACAGGCAAATGCCAATGTGAAAGTTGATGGTGGGGCTGTGGGCTTGACTGACAACCCAAATGCGGTACAACGCTGAATGGTTGCAGGCCCCAAAATATCAAGAATTGGGGCAGAGTTTGAAGATCGCACCATTCATGGTTAAACTAAACACCATGAACAAACTACAGCTGTTCAAACCTTATTTGCCAAGAACGTGAAGGCTCTTGTTGAGGTCTTTGAAGAAATTGGTAATCCTTTCAAAGAGGACAGTGGTGACCTGTTAACACTGGACAGAAAGCTCATTATGGACTCTGAGGTACATACAATCATAGAAAAGATGTACACAGCGGGTCCGGAGCTGTATGACCTTTTTTATCAAAGAAAGCTGTGTTGATCAAACAAAGTCAATCAAAGAACCAATAAAGAAAACAAACTCCAGGTCTTTTCCAGGTCTTTACCAGAAGTCCACAGAAGCAAAAGTCCCAGGTTGCAACAATGAAGGAAGGCTGTTTTCTGTTTTCCATATTATACATTGCATGCCAATCCAGGAAAGGAAATCTTGACGACATTTTTAAACACAAAAATCAGCCATGGCCTCCGGCACTCTCGTAAGGTGGAGCACTGAGATCTGGAAACAAGGCAGACCTACTTGTCAAACTTGAAATTCTGGCGCGACCAGTGGACGCGAACCCACAAGTAACTGCAAAGATACTGGATGGTGCAGTAATAGTTCAAATGTTGTCTCCAAGAAACTCACAAACGTTTGAAGACTATTCCAAAACAGTATTGATGCCATACATTGAGCAACAGCTGGAACATGCCGATATGATTGATATAGTGTGGGATGTTTACACCCAGGGCAGCCTGAAGGCATCAATCAGAGAACAGAGGGGTAAAGGGTTAGGAGGAGAGTGGAACTTTCATCAAAGATACCAAGTAACAGGAAAAGCTTCCTTTGTGTTAATGAGAATAAGGCAGAATTATTTCACCTGTTGGCAGAAGAGGCTACAGGCAGAACCTTCCAGAAAAACAAGTCTTCAGAAAATATGTGTACAAAGTGCTTTCAGCACCAAAGAGAGGAGATAAAGTGCAGATTGAACCATGCACGCATGAAGAAGCCGACATAAGATTGGAACTTCATCTGCGGCACATGCTGGTCATGATAAGATAATGACCAGGACATGCGACACCGATGATCATTCTGTCCAAACTAGCAAGCATTTCAATGGCAAATGAAGTCTGGATATCAATTGGTGTAGGGAGACACCATAGGTACATTGCAGCACATACTATAGCAGCTACTTTTGGCACATCTAAAGCACCAGCATAGGCAGTATTCCATGCGTTCACGGGAAGTGAACTTCCTTCTTTGCACGCATCGGCAAGTGGACAGCATGGAAAATGTGGGATGTATTTCCGGATGTCACTGATGCATTCTCGTTACTCGCTGATGCCTCTCCAAGTATACTTGACAGCACATTTGAAGTTCTAGAGAAATATGTTTTTCTCTTGTACGACAAAACATGGAAACTGACAGAGGTAAATGAAGCAAGGAAGCATCTCTTTGCACGTCGATCTAGATACTCGGAAAATATTCCTCCAACACAGGCAGCTCTGAAACAACCACCTACCAAGCAGGGCATGTTTGGGGACAATCACTACAAAAAGAACCCATATTACCAAGTCCTGCAAACTGCCGCAAGACATGCAGGGGTGTGTGGAAATGCAGCAAGGCTAGCATCTAGTGCACGGCCCTATGTCGTTGTGAAGGCAATTATTACCAAAAGGGACTCCAAATGTGTAGATTTGATAGTGATATGTTTCTCAATCTATGACACTTATGTGTGACGTACAGTAAGCGACGAATGCCGTAAATGGCTTCCTTGGCCTGAAATCACTATATTTAGACACCAAGAATATGAGTCTACTACATATAGTTACAAAGATAAAAGCATTTGAAAAAATGGATGGCCATTTTGGCTGCCATTTTAAAAAATTGCCGCCACGGTCACCAGGGGGCGCTGCTGACTTGGTCCATATCTAAAAAAAATCAGTTGGGGATGTTCTATATGTGTGCCAAGTGACTTGCTTTTAACCCAAAGTACACGATTCTTCCAAAAATGGTCCTTAACTATATCGTACCAATGAGAAAACTATATTGAATACCACCACATTTCAGGGCTTTCAGTTGACAGTATATTAAACGTTTCTCACCACATATCTGCAGCAGACGTATCTGAAAATATCTAGAATGATGAAGACATTGTGACTAACGTAGAAAATGCCCATGATTTATAAACGTTAACTTGTGGGAAAGGTTAAAATCACTGTTGCAAAACTAAACTAAAAATAAATGACAATTTATTCTGCTATTACTTTGTAAAGTCTGCGCAAATCTATTATAAATATCTATGTAATTAGAAAGTACAGTTGAAACCACTGTTTCAAAACGAGAAATGACTTATCTTAACAAATGTCTTTTCTTATCAAGACCAATTTCTTTTCCAAACATCGTCTGCTGCAGATGCGTTAAACTGTCTGCAAGTGAGAATGGGTTAAAAGTGACTAGTATCTTTGCTAAACTTATAACAAAGTTAAATAATATACGTATCGTTCATCTTACAGTAGAATTAGCAATATTATTTTGGCGGCATGCACGGTTATTAAGCCTGTATTGTATAATAGCGCTTATACTAATTGTATTAGTTCCGGAAGAACATAAAAAACACACTGAATCCATTTTCGTAATTGTCTCTAATTCTTTTAGTGCTATATCATGTGGAATTCACAACATCAACTCAAGTTCAGTAGAAAAGTGAAATAGAAAAGTAAGCCGATGGGACGAATCGTTCTCTTGAACGGTAGCGAAAATAATCGGGTGTGAACACATATAAGGTCAAAAAATCTCTAAAACATTGAAATATGTCAAAAAATGCATCTCATATTGTAGATTTATCATAAAAATCTTACTCTATGGGGGTCATTGACTCGAGAAAGCTCTAAAGTGTGTTTATCGCCTGGCGATGTACAACAAAAGGCAACCATGCCGTCTCGAAAACGTAATAAAAAGTAAATGGCGAAATGCAAGGGCGATAATCCCCTCAAACGACCTTAAGTATAACAGAGATATTACAGAGATATGAATATCATCATATTAATCGAAAATTACAGCAACGTATATAGAAAATCTCCTATGTCCTACAGGCATGACAACGGTCTTTCACTGTTTTGCTTAGATTATATCAATCCATATACAACGCAAACATCCGGAGTTCTTATGACACGTATCTACCTTTTGTTCGATATAAACTACATCACAAATATCTGTCTGGGTCTATACTGTATGGCAATTATATTGCGTTCATGGAGACAGTAAGATCTGGTAACATGTCAATCTGTGTTATAGACTGAAATGTATATGTTAGAAAACTACAACACTTCCAACGGTGTCTGACATTTATTTCAGCTTCCAAACTTCCGTGCTTTTATAAGAATAAAGTTAATTCGCCGGACAAAAAGTTACTGACGATTGCGACGATTGCAACTATGGGAAAGTAATCATTGTGATAAATAAATGTGGTAGGTATTAATACAAATAATCAAAGTATTAACCCTTTTCCTGCTGAGTTTCTAGTATCATTACCATTGATTAATAGTTAATATCTAAACAATTAAGAAGTAGATTTTGCTGCATTTTGATGCAATTAAGACTAAGACAAGATTGCGAGATACTTTGGTAATAAAGTCATACTCTTCATGTTGCTTTTAACATATTATCTGGTTGATCAGAATAAATGTGTTGGAATTTATGAATCAGAAGTCATTTTTGATCAAATAGAACGTTTTCAGAGTTCAGTAGATTCGGGGATGGTCTAGAATATCTGAGAATTCGTACATTTTTAAATTTTGAATAGAAAAATGAAATTAATAATGTTGTAACGGCATCTCTACTTAGACATGGAGTAACATTTATCACTTGATTTGGTGTACTCAATATAGTGTCTTATTTAGTGTAATTAACTAAGGCAACGTAATATCTTTAAGAGAAAGGTTGTGATCTATAGCAATATATTCTATTTTTAAACATTAACAGAGTTACGAATTAGTGACATGCTTGTTTGCGCATCGTGAAAAGTTCGGAAAACACTCAGCTAAATTTATATTAAACCGGCGCCCAGTTTACAATTACATAAACATAATCATAAATGTTTTGCATTTGTTAAGGACCCGAATCCGTTGCTTTTTAAAACTTGTTTTCAAAGAAATAAACGTTTACCTCTTTAGATTAACAGCAATCTCCAAAAGAAATCCTATTATGCAAACCGTCAGGTGAGTCTCAAGTAATCATAGTAACCGTAATCCGCTCAACTCGTTTTAAACAAGCTTTTCCCGACAGACTATATGCTGATTAATCCCAGCATACATGTATAATAATCATATCCTGTATCATACCATTTTAGCTATATAGATAAATCTCTTTTTAAATTCAACAAACACTCAAAATTATTTTTATTCAAATAAATATGTATAAACATTTTGTTTGAAAAACAAAGAAAACTTCGTCTGTTTTTCAACAGAAAAGGCTATATTATAAAACCTTAAAGGCAGTTCATAATTAATGTCAGTTATACGTCACGCAGTGACCTCACATAAGGGTAACCTGTCCTCTGATATAACTGAAATACCACAGAAATGTATCTGTTTTCTGTTTTCCATGTAATTTATTGTGAAATCCATTTTTCTGTGTGAAATTGTATAATCTATACAATAGAAATGGTAAAATTTAAACTGGTTTACATTTATTGTAACAAAACAAATCTTATACTTTACTGGTAATAAAATTACACATATTTTCATGAACTGCTGCTCAAAGTAAAAACCTATACTGTAGTTAAATGGTAAAACACCTGGTATAACAAGAGTTCTGAGTTCAAATCTCAGCAGGTTCATGTTTTGAAAGAAGCAACTAAACTAAAAACCTATACTGTAGTTAAATGGTAAAACACCTTGTATAACAAGAGTTCTGAGATCAAATCGCAGCAGGTACATGTTTTGAAAGAAGCAACTAAGCTTAATAATTTATACATGAAACAATTATGTTGTGGGGAGTTGTCTTACTTAAACACTTATTACATTTTTATCCAGGCTTCTAGTGAAAATATTTTACTACCTGTACCCTTTACAAAAGTTTTTATAATTGAGCAATAACAATTAAAAAAAGGAACAGTTATCAACATTGATAACTCTGAGAATCTTTACATGTTCAAGGTCTGATCATATCTTTCACTATCCATTTCTTTTCAAACGACATATTTCATATACATGTACATGTATACATAATCAGTTGTTAACACTAAGTTTGGTACTTATTAACAAATAACCTGATGCTGTTTCATGTTTTACAAATTAAAAAACAGAAAAGGAGATAGGGATTCAAAGTGAAAATGTTGTTGAATAGGAACATATTGTTCATTTTGGATATGTTCATTTTGGATCAATTACACCATTCCGACAATGTATTATGATTAGTCACAGAAATCAAGTAATTTACATCAGGAAAGGGCTAAACTTTACCCTTTCCAACATACATCATTATAAATGGGAGTTTTCTCAGTCTGTATGCATAGTGTTCTCATCTTAAACTGTCTCAAGATTATAAAGTCAGCCAAATCATGCAAAGTTAGCCATTTGCCTTGGAAGATTGTTGTATGGAGTATTTTAGTATTCTAAAAAGCCAGGGGAAAGTGTAGGTGAACTGAAGTACCATTGAAAGTAATGTTAAGCTCAAGTCATTCAATCAATTATGGTAAGAGTCAGTTTCAAATTATATTTATCACTAGTTTGTAAAAATAAATCAGAACATTCTTCAATGCCTTCTAGTGTTGTTTTCCATCAACATCCTGGGAAATCTTACAGTCTGTTACAATCCTGACGTAATAAAAAATAAAACAGATATGTACAAATTAAACTTAAATGCATGATAAGTAAAGGCTTTTTTTCAATATTTTTTCAAATTCTGTTTTGTAACTTTCTACAATTTGCCTATTAATTTTCTTTCTTATTGGGGGACTGACAGTGGTTAATTAATTGTTCGTGCTTTCACACGACCTAGGCGATGCCTATTAACATATTACATATTCTTTGAATCACGAACTGTGAAATACTCGCATACTTAAAGTGCAGTCACAACCTACGATTTATTGAGGTTTCCAAAAAATGATAACATTAATACGAAAAAAAGCCCATAAATGGTTTTTTCAGTTCATAGGTAAGATGTGTGAGATTTTTTTTCATAACCCATGAAGCTTTGTAAAGTGACCCTCGCCAATCTACGGGAGTCACTATTTTGGTTATGTATAAAATGAAACGAAAAGCATGGATTGAAAATGTAATCATTTTTTTGAAACCGATATTTAAGATCATAAAAGTGCTGTGTTGCTTTTGTGTGAATTAACATGAGTACGGAAAAGATAAAATAAAAAGAACTGTATACGAAATATGTGTTCCTGTTCGTCCAAAAAGATGACAGCATAAAACTACTACGCCCGAACCTAAAGGTTGACTGTAAAGTAGCCAAAGAAGGACGTGACGTAATTTCCGTAACACGTCACGTAACACGTCACGTAACACGTCACGTAACACGTCACGTAACACGTCATCTTGGCGTAACGTCAAATGGAGCGACGTCGTTTGCCGCAAAAAATGTTCTAACATCATGAAAGACCCTAAACTCCTATACATGAGCTTTAGATTCACTCATATTAAGTATAACGAGTTATTATTATCAAACAGTTTGGCAAAAGGATAAGTTTCTCATTATGACAATTGTTCCTTTGGCGACAATCTTTTCCTAAGTCTTCTGCAACATAGGCGCCAGAAACTGTCTCTATTAGAGAAAATGTTTAGCAGAAATGTAACCACTTACATAATTTGTTCCAGTCATATCGACTGTTTGAAAAAGGTTGTTTACAGGTGGCATCAGAAAAGGACTGATATATTTCCTTCTTTACCTCGTTCATCATAAATGTATTCCTTGATTTTCTGAGAGTCTTTACTTTATTATTTTCTGTTCGTAATAATAGACGACAGCGATACGAATTGCGAACATGTTGTGATCATTCATAAAACATGACATAAACATTATTATCTTCTAGTCAATTTCTTAAAAATCATTTGTTATGGCCAAAGTATGCTCTTTAATTTTTGTTTACAATCATCTTACGTTTTTTCGTAAATAGGTAGCACCTAAAGATATATTAATCTTTAAATTGTTAATAAAGGTCACCGGCCTAAAATCATTATACAATGTATATGATAAAAAAGTAATTCACGGTTGCAAAAAGTAACAACACAGCAGAAAGGTTTTGTTAGGAAAATAATAAGTTACCTTTGCAATGACTTTTGTAAAATTGGCGTTTCTATCCAGAGGGAAGAAATTCATGTAAAAAAGTTCAAATCGATTTTTCTAAAAATAAGGGTTTGGGATTTACTACAAACATGTTACACAAGAAGGACAAGCTCACAAATTATACTTTTCTCTGAGATTTCAAGATTTTAAAAACGGACCTGTTCATGTACATCGTGTCGGTTAGAATCGTAAACACAACTATAATAGACATATTTAAAGGCTGCGTGTCATATACAAACCGTGGTGAGATAACATGTACATAACTGTTATTAAAACACACTCAGTTCAATGAGGCATATACAATGTATACAGAATAAGTATGTGTATCTATTGCTTTTAAAAGTAATATAAATACTGTTTATGAACAAAAGATGATTTGGTAAGTCACAGAAAACTAAAATGATCTTATTTCCACAGTTTTCTGTGACATACCTGAAATAGTCTTAAGTTACACAATAAGGTAAGTAAATGTTTATTGTTTGGTGTTAAACGTCGCTTTCAACATGTTTTATGTAATATCTCGGAGTTTCCTGGGTAAGTTACCAGTCCTACTGATCCATTTATTATGGCATCAGCCAATCAGTCGTAATGCTAACCCTGCAACCCTTAGCGCCACGGAAGGCAGCCATTACTACCATTTTGAATGTGGTATGACCCGGCCAGGGATCAAACCTGTAAACTCCGTCACCGAGGCGGAAGCTCTTCCACAACACCACCGAGGTGGTTAAGGAAAGGTTTATCTAGTGCTAAACTTATTATACTGTTTATCAAGGTATATCACAAGAAAGAATTCTCCTATTTCTTAATAATGAAGATCCTGATCAGTATGTTCTTATGCAGTATGATCAGGGTCTTCTGTGACATACCTGAAATTATCTATATCCCATAGACAGCATAGCTGTATAATGCTTTAAGACTAGATAAACAACCTTAACCTTATTGTGCATCTGTGCTTCAATGAACTGAGTTATTGGTTCTCTCTTCTAGAGACCCTTAAAGTCGGTCTTCGTTTCTGTCCGTGTGTTTGTTTGTAAAATGTTTGTTTGTTTGTTTGTGGCAAGTGTAGCGCCAAAACTATTCAGTGGATTTCGACTAAACTTGGTAGGGATGAAGGGTCTAGGCTCTAGTTGTTCCTTTTGTAGTATGGTCGCCATAGAAACCACCGTTGCTATGGAAACGGGCGAAAACCGTTGTGTAGCCCATCAGTTGCTACATCGAATGATCGTCCCGATTTTTGATCCGTCTCTTCGATTTCTTAATATTTGAGTTGCCGTAAGGGGTACCATTTCCGCGGAAAACACAGACACGTCAAAACTAAATATATCTACACAAAAATAAATGGTTTCCTATAACCTGATCGCTGATTGGCTAAAAATCCGGACACGATCAAATATCGACCAACCAGAGAGCACTTCACGTAGCCATTACAACTTCCGTTTCCCGTACTTTTACACGAGGAGAAGAAATATTCAAGTGAATTTGACGCTGTTCTCGCGACAACTCAATAGCTTGTTTCATTATTTGTGCGGTGTCGTGAGAGTAGAGACAAGAGAGAACTATCGTCGCAGTATGCTTGTTTTTATATCAGTGGACTTGTGTATATTTTATCCACCTACCTTTAAAGAGGTAAAATTTAGTTGTGATTCTTTCCCGTTATTTCTTTCAATTCCTTAATCGGTACTTACCTAGCAGGGAAAAATAATTTAATTAAATAAGTAACATATGAAAGCTTTATCATACTACAGTCTAATTAGAATCAAGTATCACCTCAATTGTTATTTTACTTATTTTGTTTATGAATTCCTATAGAAATGCAACTTTAAAGGTACAATCAACGGTATTGTATGGCAATGACTTTTGTTTTAGGTAGCATTAGCTGTAAGTTCCATTAAAACAGAGATAAACTTTGTGATTTTATTAATAACCATAATGTTTTCATTTTGAGTAAATCATAGACGCTCCTCAAATCATCTCTCCCGTTATACCATGAACCCAATAATGACTGTCTTTGTGCACCAAACTTATCACACTGAAAGAAGACATAGTATTCAATTTCAATAACCTTTCAATATTGTAATGTCTTCCTAATTCGATTCTAAGTTTATGGCTAGAACAACGAAAACATCCTAAGGCCTTTCTTATATTCGCAGATATATCTAGCAAACGATATCTTTCCGGATTTAACAAAGAAGCGATATGTTTATAGAGATCACAACGTGAAGAACTATTAATCCTTCCTTGTAAATATTGAATGGAACAATTTGAAATTTCTTGTTTAAATTAACCATTAAAATGATAAATGTTTCGAATATCTTGAGAAAGCCAAGCATATCCAAAAACTACGTAAATAAAAGACGTTGTTTCACATGTATTGCCAAGATGAGTTTTTGAATGCTATTAAATGATTTCATCATGAAAAAGGGTTGATTTGGAAATCAACTATTTGGCTATTGCAGCAGTTTACACAAATATTCAATCACATTAGTTGTATATACATGTATAATACAGGTCCGTGAAGTTAGGTTGACGAGTGACGAATTGACGAGTGACGAACTGTGACATTTTTTTAGGTTCGTGAAGTTAGGTTGACCAGTGACGAATTGACGAGTGACGAACTGTGACATTTTTTCTAAAAACTTGATTGCTTTCCTTTAGATAATGTATCTGGACGTATTGGATGCAAATTAGGCCCTATTTCATGTTTCATGGCCATCAGTCATTCAGAAGAGCTTCGTCAAGTTCGACAATTCGTCAACTTTTCAATAAAGTTGACGAAATTGACGAAAAAAATATTTTTCTAAAAATGTTATTTCTTTCCTTTAGATAAGTATCTGGACGTATTGAATGCAAATTAGGCCCTATTGCATGTTTCCTGGCGATCAGTCAATCAGAAGAGCTTCTTCAAGTACGTCAATTCGTCAACTTGTCAATAAAGTTGACGAAATTGACGAAAAAAATATTTTTCTAAAAGCTTTATTTCTTTCCTTTAGATAAGTATCTGGACGTATTGAATGCAAATTAGGCCCTATTTCATGTTTCATGGCGATAAGTCAATCAGAAGAGCTTCTTCAAGTTCGTCAATTCGTCAACTGGTCAATAAAGTTGACGAAATTGACGAAAAAATATTTTTTCTAAAAACTTTATTTCTTTCCTTTAGATAAGTATCTGGACGTATTGAATGCAAAATAGGCCCTTTTTCATGTTTCATGGCGATTAGTCAATCAGAAGAGCTTCATCATCAAATCGTCAACTTGTCAATAATGTTGACAAAACTGACGAATAAAATAGTTTTCTAAAAACTTTATTTCTTTCCTTTAGATAAGTATCTGGACGTATTGAATGCAAATTAGGCCCTATTTTAAAATTCATGGCCATCAGTCATTCAAAAGAGCTTCTTCAAGTTCGTTAAAAATATTTTTCTGAAAATTTAATTTCTTTCCTTTAGATAATGTATCTGGACGTATTGCATGCAAATTAGACTTTATTTCAAATGTCATGGCCATCAGTCATTCAGAAGAGATTCGTCAATTCGTCAACTCGTCAATTTTGTTGACGAATTGATGAAAAAAATATGATTTTGTTTTCTGAGTCCTATGATTAAAACTAACTCTTGTGATGAAGAATCTAGTATAAACTGTAGAGACAATCCCTTGTTTATTATATTTGGAGTGCTCCTTTCTTTACATTTAAATAGGACCAGTTATCAGAATAGCTATATACCTCAGCGAGCTTAATTCATGCCGCAACATCCCTTTGTAACTTTGCTTGCTGATTGTATTGCAACCAAATTACTCTTAAGTAGTGGTAACAAGTTGAAATTTATATTTCTTCAAATGGAGGGGTTCTTTTTGCCAAACTTCACGTTTTTATACATCTTTGTAACAGCAAAAGGACGGACCTTTATGTTCTCTTTACTAGCAGTAAACAACATTTGATATGTCAACCTTATTACAATGGGTTCACTAATGAAAACAATACCAATTTCGTCTACACTGTACGGATGTGATCTATTGCAATCTAATTGCAATCTATGTCTTCTTTAGATATCCAGAACATTGCAAATCACATCATTTGCACTGTAGAACACGTACAGATAAGGTATTTACTCTCCTAGGTCGGTACAACATACAATATGAAATTGACAAACGCAAAAACAAATTTTCTTCAAAGACTGTAAAATGCCTACGACTTGTCTCACTAACAAGATTTTCAGAAAGAGAGAGAGAGAGAGAGAGAGAGAGAGAGAGAGAGAGAGAGAGAGAGAGAGAGAGAGAGAGAGAGAGAGAGAGAGAGAGACAGACAGACAGACAGAGAGTGAGAGAGACAGACAGAGAGACAGACAGAGAGACAGAGAGAGACAGATAGAGAGAGACAGAAGGGACAGAGAGAGAGAGACAGACAGACACAGAGACAGACATAGACAGACAGACAGACAGACAGACGGACGGAGTGAAAGGAAATCCAAAAAAAAAATTGATGTCAGTATATGAGATGCACCGTAGCTGAACTTAACTAAATGCATTTGTATATAATAGCTTCCCACCAAAGACATGCTTGACCGAAACGAAGAGAAAGGCGTTCATAGGGAAGGGGTGCAAAACACGTGCAGACATATACCCACATCAACATACACGTATCTCAAGAATTAATATATACAATATTACAAAAACAAACAAAACAAACATGACATCAAATAATACTGACAGTATTTATTTAACCCGGTACAAAGTACGTAACAATTCCATACGTTATGTATAAATAGTACCACAGTTTGTAAAACATATACTTGTTAAGCAGTACGCTGTTCAAGTTCGGATTCAAACAGAATAGAGCTTTAACATACTCCTTACCATTCAAAGAATCTAGCATATTGAAAGTACTACTACCAAATGTGTTGAAAGAAATACATAAAAACAGTTAATCAGAATATGCTCAGTCAAACTTGTTTTAATATCACTATTTCCACACCGTGAGCAATGGGAGAAATCAGTGCGTGCCGTGTATGCAATTATTTGGGCGATAGAAAAACAAGCACGTAGCATATTCGGATTACGTTTAGCGTAGTCCCACACTGGATTAGCAGAGAACTGACTGATACTGTAGTTTACTGTATAAGACAAACTGTTCCGAAGACGTTCTAACAGTCCATTCTTCTATATAGTAGTTACGAACCTTTGTATAAATACAATGTTTCCAAAATTATCTACTAGGAAAATCGCGAAATCGGAAGACCCATTCTTAAACCAACTAAGACGTAATTAAGACGTAATAAAAACAACCGTTTGGCTGTGCAGTCCCTTTCTAATCGACACACTATGCAGAAAGTTATTAGTTTTGAACCTGTGTATGAAGAGATTCAACTGAAGAAGAATATGCTGTGATGTTTGTCAACGTATTATTTCTTGAAAAACATCAGGGCTCATTTTCATGCATGATTTGCTTTACGGGTCTGTTCACCAGTTCGTGTGTATGTGATAATTCCATACGTGAGTGCGCCTCAAAATATTTTTTCAACTAGAACCTGTATATGTCGAAGTCCAAAATCAGGACCGATTTTCATATCATATATTCAGTTATCTTCCGTTCACCAGTTGCTTGGGAAGGTTGTTGTGTGGAGTACTGGTGTGCGAAAACCAGGAAACATATGAGTAGTTGAACTGGCCGCCGCGATATGACTGAGAAAGTGTTAAAACCCAATCAATCAATCAATCAATCCGTTCACCAGTATGAGTGTATATATGATAATTTCATGCGTGGACTAGCCCCAGAATACATTTACCTCTTATAGAAAGCCATCTCAACTAAAACCTAGGTACATGTATTTATCTTTTCAACTGAACAAAGAATGTGCTGTGATGTTTGTCAACATTTATTTTGGTGCGTTTTATACATTGCAAACACCAGGGCTCATTATAGTTATCAAATGACAACCAATTGACGAACTTGATCAAGCTCTTTTGAATACGTTCAGATTCAGTTTCTAAAAAACAGAAATAAAGCTTTTAGAAAAATATTGTTTTCGTCAATTCGTCAACAAAATTGACGTGTTGACGAATTGACGAACTTGATGTAGCTCTTCTGAATGAGTGATGACCAGGAGAATTGAAACAGGGTCTAATTTGTATCAATACGTTCTGATTAGTATCTGAAAGACAGAAATAAAGTTTTTAGAAAAATATTTTTGTTCGTCAATTCGTCAACAAAATTGACGTGTTGACGAATTGACGAACTTGACGTAGCCCTTCTGAATGACTGATGGCGATGAAAGTTAAAAAAAAGGGCTTAATTTGCATTCAATACGTCCAGATACATTATCTTACAGACAGAAATAAAGTTTTTAGAAAAATATTTTTTTCGTCAATTTCGTCAACTTTATTGACAAGTTGACGAAATGACGAACTTGAAGAAGCTCTTCTGATTGACTGATCGCCATGAAACATGAAATATGGCCTAATTTGCATTCAATACGTCCAGATACTTATCTAAAGGAAAGAAATAAAGTTTTTAGAAACATATTTTTTTCGTCAATTTCGTCAACTTTATTGACAAGTTGACGAGAATGACGAACTTGAAGAAGCTCTTCTGATTGACTGATCGCCATGAAACATGAAAAAGGGCCTAATTTGCATTCAATACGTCCAGATACTTATCTAAAGGAAAGAAATAAAGTTTTTAGAAAATTATTATTTTCGTCAATTTCGTCAACTTTATTGAAACGTTGACGAATTGACGAACTTGACGAAGCTCTTCTGAATGACTGATGGCCATGAAACATGAAATAGGGTATAATTTGCATTCAATACGTCCAGATACATTATCTAAAGGAAAGAAATAAAGTTATTAGAAAATTATTCTTTTCGTCAATTTCGTCAATTTTATTGACAAGTTGACGAATTGACGAACTTGACGAAGTTCTTCTGATTGACTGATCGCCATGAAACATGAAATAGGGTCTAATTTGCATTCAATACGTCCAGATACATTATCTAAAGGAAAGAAATAAAGTTTTTAGAAAAATATTTTTTTCGTCAATTTCGTTTATTTTATTGACAAGTTGACGAATTGACGAACTTGACGAAGTTCTTCTGATTGACTGATCGCCATGAAACATGCAATAGGGTCTAATTTGTATGCAATACGTCCAGATACATTATCTAAAGGAAAGAAATAAAGTTTTTAGAAAAATAAATTGTTCGTCAATTTCGTCAACTTAATTGACGAGTTGACGAATTAACGAAGCTCTTTTGATTGACTGAGCGCCATGAAACACGAAATAGGGCCTAGTTTATATTCAATACGTCCAGATACATTATCTAAAGGAAAGAAATCAAGTTTTAGAAAAATATTATTTTCGTCAATTTCGTCAACAAAATTGACGAGTTGACCAACTTGACGAAGCTCTTCTGATTGACTGATCGCCATAAAGCATGAAATAGGGCCTAATTTGCATTTAATACGTCCAGATACATTATCTAAAATAAATAAATAAATTTTTAGAAAAAATGTCACAGTTCGTCACTCGTCAATTCGTCACTCGTCAACCTAACTTCACGAACCTTAAAAAATGTCACAGTTCGTCACTCATCAATTCGTCACTCGTCAACCTAACTTTACGGACCTGTATAATACATAAAGGTAATGTTGTACTATTTACACTAACAATTCACGACAATATTGTAGGTGTTCGATTTCTATAATATAAGATTATTCAGTCCCTCATATGTAAGAATCGGTTTGTATCAAAAAGTATTTTGTATGTAGAAAATATTCAAATTTACGTTGATATGATTTGAAAGAGAATATTGCTTGGTCCGCAAGTTTGTATTTTTCAGATGACCTTGACAGTTTTGTAGTAAATAAAAGACCCACATTTTATAAACAGACATTGTTTTAACTTTAGCCCTTCCAAGTTGCATTTTTCATTTGATCTCAAAGGTCGACAAACGTGACTTAATTCATCAGCGAATAGAATATACCCAACTGGAGTAATAGTATCAATTTGTAATACCTGTGCAATTTTGTTTTAAAAAGGTAGACAACTCTTGTATAACTACATTTAAAAGTATCAGACTATTTACATCTCCTTGCATAGTTCTAAGGATGCAGGGAATAATTCAGATATTACTTACCCTCACTGAATACATTGACAATAGTAATTTAAACAATAGTTCCTTGTAACCCCCTTTTTTGTAAAGTACTCACCAATATATCACGAACTACAGAATTTAATACTTTTTGAGAATCTACATATAAGACATACAAACGACCACCTAGTTTAATAATATATTTCTCTATCATACTTTTGTAACAAAGCAACACATATAATAAGATTTCAACATATGATTAACTAAAAGTAAAAGCGTCACCGGCTGCCTACACCAGATTGGCTGACGAATACAAATTAACTGCAGTATATATAGTCAAATTAGAGGTGATGGTCTTTCAATAATTGGAATGCTTTGAAATTTAACACAAGGAGTTATATAGACCTGCCAGTGTGACCACATATCGGGATTTCTCTTTTTCCTCACTAAGTATATTAAGTTAAGGTAAATTACTTTTAAACATGCATTTAGACTTTATATACATGTATGAGTTTTACAAATTAAAAAAAAAAGACAAAGGCCAGTATATTATTTTAATATATGTACATTTTTAGTTAAGCGAAATTCAGACTGTATTTAGTCTAAACAGTAAAATAGATAACCATTCTTTTGAATACGCTTTATTATTTTAATAGAATCTCAAACCTGGAACCCAAAAAAGCACTAAATGTAGTCTGGTTCCTTACAACTTATGATATATTACCCAGTAATTAGAGGAAGAAGCCAGGGCCCGTATTCACCAAACTTTCAATTTAGATGTTAAATATTTAGTCCACTTTTTTAGCGTTTTAGATTTAGTCCGTATTCACCAACGTCTTAAAACCGATCTCAATTTAGTCCAGTGTGTAAGTTTCGTAAGCGGCCGCGCACTGATTCTGGTTCCCGAAAAAAGTTAATCATCTATAGTATATTTATAGATTTTCATTTTTATCATTTTTTCACATAGATTGCATTTCAATTTTCAATCATCCTAACTATTTATTTGCATTGTTTTTAATAATCTGACTTTTATGTTCTTGTTGTTTTTTGTCGATTTTGATCATCTTTTATTTTCGAACATTTATGCATTTTGTTTTTCGCAAATATCGCTGAAAGTTTCGTCTTTAATTGCACATACTTGATTCAAAGTTAACTTTGAGTACAGTTGTCATCGCAAAATGCAGACATGAAAAGATTTAAACCACAGAAATATCTGTTTCAAGATAAATTACGCCGTCTAGTTGATTCGTTCTTTTTCGCTGTCGCAGTGTCACTTTCTTGAATATCGCGGTAAACACGATTTCGGTGTATTTTGCTTAGCCGACAACATGTTTTGTCACGGATGCGATGTCAACTTCCAGAAAACTTAAATGAAACGAAATCTTCAGGTTCTTACAAACAAAGTGTTTGACTTAACTGTATTTCATACAAACAGACACTTTCAGGCACATTTGTTTTGAAAACTATATTCAATTAAAATCTTGATAGTTCTTTCAACTATAGAGAGTGTCCTTATTTTTGAATACCGGTAAATGCTTTGAAAGACATTTGTAGCATAATTGTTGTATGCGGTAACGTGTTAACAAAATAGTGTCTTAAAATGTACTATGAATGTTCTTTTACATATCTTTGCTTAACAAAAAATTGAATTTAAATGTTTGTAATATTAAAGTTCTCTTATTATTAATCTAAAGTCATGACTTTATAGTTTGAACAACAATTCAAATGTCCCTTTTTCTTATTTCTTCATGTGCATGGAAATATTGCGGCTTCTTTTTGATGCTTTGCGTCAAACATTCGTCTTGTTAGTGGTCAATATTATGTTATCATTTTAATCTACACGTGAACTCTCGATGTCAACATGTCAACATGTACAGTGCAATTGTCGTGTTCGTGTTATAGAGAAAGTTACTATCAATTACAAGACGAATGATTGACGCAAAGCGTCAAAGAGAAGTCGCAATATTTCGTTAGACATGTAAACATACGAAAAAAAGAATATTTAAATCCACAAACATTAGAACAATTTAAACTGTAGTCAGTAATGCTGATATCGGTATAAGATATAACTTTTATGTAGGATATTTAACCTGGCAGGGTCAGTGTTTTAAGTGAATAAGCTGATTAACAGTTAAACTGATCATGGAAAAAGACTTATATAATGATAAAGATAAATGGAAAAGAGGTTATGATAAATTTCAATTTGTACCCAAAACTATTATTGTTGAACACACGCCCTGTTATGATTATGTTTTGTCAAATAAGAATGACACGCAGAACATCTATTAAGTCATGATAGTGGGTTTAACCATTTCCCACATAAAACAAGTCTGCAGCAGATGACTTCAAAATTATCAAGTACAAAATATAAAAAAGTCTCTATAAATGATCGTATGATAGCTGAAAAGTGTTGAAATTATTGTGACAAATGCAGATATTGCTCAATATGAGCAATTTCTCCTTTTGCCACATCAATTTCAATGATGTTTAACTTGACAGACTTTGAAATAATGAAGCGCAAAACATAGATAACTCCATAAATGATAGTTAGAGTTTAAATTATTGTGGCAAATGGAGCAATTGAAAATCAATGCTGTCGGATTACAAACACACAACAATAATGTGAACTCTTGTCGTGATTAGCATTCAGAAATTCTTGCCGTATGTGGGAAAGGGTTAATTGTCCAAAACTGTCCAGTATGTCTTATTTGCATCTCATTCCGTTTTATTTCAATTATGAGATATATAATATATTATGATTATCGGTATACCCACCAATTAATTTGGATTATCCACACATAAGTTAACAAAATCGGAAAATCTACCACACAATACGAAATGGGGGAAAAACTTTGCGAGGCAGAGATCAGTCTGATCATGAATTGTTGTCTTTGCTCTTTAGTCTTGAATCTCACTGTAAGCCTCTTACCAAATTCATTACCAAAAACCTATTACACAAAAATGCAAATTGATCTTATTATGCAATTAACACTAAAACTATCAAAATGCGGAATTTGTGCTGATGCGGTTGATTTGATAAAATTAGCAGTTTCTCATTTTGAAATAATGTTTTCAATTGTTTTCAATGATTATACTTTATAAAATTGCCTAATTTCTGATGTTTTTTTCACATGTCAATGTTGGTTTTTGTTTCCCTTCCATGGTCACGCGATGTAAAAATTGTTGGTTGGCTCTTATCATACTGAACATGAAAGTCAGATTATTAAAAACAAAGCAAATGAAAAGTTAGGATGATTGAAACATTGACATGCCATCTATGTGAAATTACGAAAAAAATGAAAATGGAAATCTATAAATAGACTAAAGATGATTGCATGGTTTAATTGCGATCGGTTTTAAACGCGTTGGTGAATACGATCTAAATCTAAATTACCGGGAATCCAAAAAGTGAACTAAATATTAAGATTTAGCTTTAGTCAAAAGTCTAAATTGAAAAGTTTGGTGAATACGGGCCGTGGCTTTTTAATCTAATTACTGCGTAATATATCATAGCATGTAAGGAACCAATTACATTTAGTGCGCGCCTCTTGTTCGTGGTTCCCGGTTTAACATACTATCGAACTAATAAAGCGTATGAGGCAGGTAACCAATTCAGTTTTACTGTTAAGACTAGATACAGTACGATCTTCGCGTAAATTAAATAAATGTACATACATTCAATTAATATACTGGCCTTTGTCTTTTGTTTTTAATTTGCAAAACTCACACGTATATAATGTGTAACAGGG
Source organism: Serripes groenlandicus (assembly GCA_031761405.1). Taxonomy (NCBI): domain Eukaryota; kingdom Metazoa; phylum Mollusca; class Bivalvia; order Cardiida; family Cardiidae; genus Serripes; species Serripes groenlandicus. The sequence continues at coordinate 127,847,108 of JASEVX010000003.1, read as the reverse complement.
ATGTTTCAAAAGTCATTACCTTAAATTAATGTACTTAGTAAGGACAAAGAGAATTCAAGATATGTGGTCACGCTGGCAGGTCTAAATATTCTCCTTGTCCGAAATGTCAAAGCATTCCTAGAAGAAGCCGCCTCCTGGCGGCTTCCAATCACTTTACTATTTGTAATAATGTATCGACTACGGAATAGCCATGACGGAAAACCGCTCGATTTTCATAAATTAAGTCAAAAGTATCAACCCTTCTATATAACCTATCGTTAACAATATTTAAACATATTTTATATAATACATTTACAAGAGAAATACCTAGATCTAGTAGGATTTTCCCGTAGCCCTAACTTGTACATAGGAACGATATTGCTAAGACTCCATGATTCGGGAAACAGACCAGAGTTCAATATCTAATTACATAGCATTTCGAGATATGGGGCTATCATATATTGTGTGTGTTTATAAAATTCAAGGATAAAACATCTATACCTGTTGATTTACCACTTTTCAACTAATTTGTACTTTTCTTGATTTCGTCAATGAATATCAGCTGATTTAAATTGTCTCCTTGGTAGTTTGAAATATCCTGTTAGTCCCACTTGATATATGTTAACTTTGTTTAAACATTTTGTGAAGGAGTATATCACCCATGTTTCACAATTTGATTCATTTCTAACATATTTGTGTGAATTTGAGTAACTATTACGTTTTAGTACTTTTCGAAATTCAATCGGATTATCTTTATTTTGATCTAATAACTGTAATTGTACTGTTCTGTCTTTAATTAGCATAATTATTATACATTAAACATAGCTTTAGCTTCTAAGTAGTGATTATGATCTCTGTCACTGTCCATAGCTGTATACCGCTGATCTGCTGACTCGTGGAAGTGTTAGAAATCTAGATTGTATACATTATTCATTTAACTAACCTTGTTATAATTACGCTCAGGTTTGTTTTCATTGAACATCATTCATATATACACTTGTAATACTTGTCTTTACTTCAATTCCAAATCAAGGCTTTACACAATGGTCTTACGATGTTAGCATCGTAGGTGAGAATCAGGCCGGCTTTCAGAAAGCGTATCTTTTCATTTAAGATACCTTAGTTTGTAAATACTATAAGGGTGGTTTGTATTTAGCATCATCCATAACTACACTTGTAATAATTACGCTAAGGTTGGTGTTCATGCAGCATCATTCTTATTTTCACCTTTAATAATTGTCTTTACTTAACATCTTAATGAACGCTTAACACAATGGTCTAACGATTTAAGTATCAGCGGCGAGGATCGGGCTGGCTTTCGAAGTAGTACGGTTTGTTTAAGATTCCTTAGTTCGTAAATACTTGAGAAAACCAATCGTTCTATGTTATGGTCTCTGTGCTTACTTTAAAAAGGCACGTGATCTAGTAAACCGTGACCTATCGTTTGAACAACTTCAAATGAACAAAAATGAATAGTAAAATGCAAAATATGTTAAAAGCAATATATGACGATGTAAATGGCGATACTTTATCAGAGTCTTTCTCTAGTCAAACGGGTTTGAAACAAGGCTGTACAATTTTGCTTCAAATTTGTTCACTGTTTATAAACCATTTAAAATCATTATCAGGTGTTTCAGTGTTACACTTAATGTTATACATTCTACTGTATGCAGACTATTGACTGCGGCTTGAAATTAAAGCATAACAATTAGGCTGACTAAAGATATCATGGCAAGCCCCAAATGTACTATTTGCCAAATCCTAAACCCAGCGTCAGCTCTTAATCAATAGGCTTAGTTTATATTGTAAACAGTTTTGCCTTTCAGGAAATACATCGAAAACAAACATAATCATTTTCGGAAAGAGTGGACGTTTACGGAGATACGAAAAGTGGTTCTTGATCGAAAATCATATTGAAGTATAACCTTATTAAGAGGTTATAGAAACTATATTTTCCACAAACGCATCATGGCATATAACTGAAATGACACTAGCGTTACAAGCAAGAGAAGCCTAACTTTCATTAAAAACTGATCTGAAAAAACGGAAAAGTACATTGAACAAATTTGATTCGAAAAAAGCGCCGATACTTGATTATGATTCTGTGTTTTCACCCAGCAACGGCAATAGAGCGAGTGCATCAATTTTTTAGCAAATATATTTTGTGAATATCTAGGTATTATTCAAATGCATTTATATATAACGATTTAGGGCGTTGCCCTATTTGGAAAATAAGATACACAAGACTACTTAAATATTGGTTGTGGCTGCTATACGATGCAGTTACAGAACAAAAAGTATAAAGCTAAATCAGTTGCAAATCTATTATATATTCATCACTTTGGCTTTGTCTGTTTAATCAAAGTGCTACGACTGAAAAAAGGTTGTTACATATATTAATATATGTATAAAATAACACTCAATATTCAAGCTTTCGGCCTGACGGCCTTTTTCAGGAACTTTACATTTGATTACTCAAAAAGCATGTGTGTTACTAGTTCAATACTAAAAGTATAACTGACAAGAAATAACATCATGATCTCAATAACATCATGACGTCATGACAACATTCATAATAACATGACGTCATTTCACCAAACGACGTCAAACTGAATCGCGCCAAATTCCTCAAGGCATTAAAAATGGTTCCATGGCTACAAATATGGGATACCAATTTGTGATCTAGTTAATATAAATTAGTCGCAATCTGCTTATCAGTTACGAAGCTTTGACATTTACTAACAGAAACTCCTCTTTTATAACTTAATTTTCGGAAGGTATAAAAATAAACCTTATGATTAGCTGTTCTGTCTAAAATGTCCAAATTATATTTAGAATGAGGAACACTTCTTGTTTCATTGCAACATGTCCAATGAAATCAAAAGAGTTCACATCAAGCCTTTCTTTGTTTTAAATGTACACTCGCTTACATGTACTCGTAAATATGTATATAAGCAAGTAAAAATGCAAAGTTGGTCTTAATATATTATCAAAGCTCTGAAACAGAAAGATCGTGAAATAGCTAACGAATTATCATCACTTTGATTCATTTTTGTTTTGTATTTATAAACGTACCTTGTTATTTGGCCCGGAGGCCTACATTATTTTGATAACTTAATAAACTGTGTAAATAAAAACATTATGCTAACGTTGATGTTAATGAATCATCATTCATATTTACACTTGCCATTTTTACGTTAATATTTGATCTTGAAGCATCATTTAAATCTACACATGTAATAATAACTTTCAAATTTATTTTCAAGAAGCATCATATATATTTAAATATAAAATAATAACGCTAAGGATGGTTTTCATGAAGCATCATTTATATCCAATTTTTCAATAATTACGTTAATTACGTTAACATTTGATATTGATGCATCATTTATATCTACACTTGTAATAATTACGTTAATGTTGGTTTCCATGAAGTATATTTCATTTCTACACTTGTAATATTTACGTTAACATTTGTTTTCTTCAAGTATCATTTATATCTACACCTGTAATAATTAGGCTAAGGTTGGATTTCGTGGAGCATATTTCATTCCTACACCTGTAATAATCTCGTTAAAATTCGTTTTCATGAAGCATCATTAATATCTACACTTATGATAATTAAACTGAGGTTAGATAGAGCATTTCATTTTACAATTGCAACACTCACGGTAACGTTGGTTTTCATGGAGCATCATTTATATCTACACTTGTAATAATTATGCTTAGGTTTGTTTTCATGAAGCATCATTTATATATAGAGTTGTAATAATAACGCTATGGTTGGTTTACATGAAGCTTCATTCATTTCTTCACTTGGAATAATAACACTAAGGTTTGCTTTCATGGAGCATCATTCATATCTTCACTTGTAATAATTACGCTAAGGTTGGCTTTCATGTAGCATCATTCAATATCTACGCTTGAAATAATTACGCTTATTGTGGTTTTCATAGAGCATCATTCATATCAACACTTGTAATAATTACGCTTAGGTTGGTTTTCATGGAGCATATTTCATTTATACACTTGCGATAATCACGTTAAGGTTGGTCTTCAAGGAGCATCATTTATATCTATACTTATAATTATAACGCTTAGGTTAGCTTTCATAGAGCATCATTGATATCTACACTTATAATAATAAAACTAAGGTTCGCCTTCATAGAGCATCATTCATATATACACTTATAGTGATAAAACTAAGGTTAGTTGTAATGGAACATCGTTCATATCTACACTTGCAATAATAACACTAAGGTTGGTTTTCATGAAGAGTAATGTATATATACACCTGGAATAATTACGCTTAGGTTAGTTTAATGGAGCATCATTCATATCTACACTTGTAATAATAACACTAAAGTTGGTTTGCATGGAGCATCATTCATATCGACACTTGTAACAATTACGCTAAGGTTGGTTTACATGAAGCATCATTCATATCTACACGTGTAATAACTACACTAAGGTTGGCTTTCATGGAGCATCATTCATATCTACACTTGTAATAACTACACTAAGGTTGGCTTTCATGGAGCATCATGCATATCTACACTTGTAATAACTACACTAAGGTTGGTTTTCATGGAGCATCATTCATATCTACACTTGTAATGACTACACTAAGGTTGGCTTTCATGGAGCATCATTCATATCTACACTTGTAATAACTACACTAAGGTTGGCTTTCATGGAGCATCATTCATATATACACTTGTAATAACTACATTAAGGTTGGCTTTCATGGAGCATCATTCATATCTACACTTGTAATAACTACACTAAGGTTGGCTTTCATGGAGCATCATTCATATCTACACTTGTAATAACTACACTAACGTTGGCTTTCGTGGAGCATCATTCATATCTACACTTGTAATAACTACACTAAGGTTGGCTTTCATGGAGCATCATTCATATCTACACTTGTAATAACTACACTAAGGTTGGTCTTCATGGAGCATCATTCATGTCTACACTTGTAATAACTACACTAAGGTTGGTTTGCATGGAGCATCATTCATATCTACACTTGTAATAACTACACTAAGGTTGGCTTTCATGGAGCATCGTTCATATCTACACTTGTAATAACTACACTAAGGTTGGTCTTCATTAAGCATCAGTCATGTCTACACCTGTAATAATTACACTTAGGTTGGCTTGCTTGCAGCATCATTTACATCTTTACTTGTAATACATACGCTAAGGTTGTTTGTTATGATGGATTAGTCCTATCTGCATCATTCATTTGTCTTTATTTCTATTCATTTTTCAGATTTCACATGGCAGGAAAAGTTATATTGATAAACTAAATGTATATTTCTCGAAATTATTATGGCTGCGATTGTTTTAAAACGTTAAGTTATAATACATTGGAAAATAAATTCATACTTTTATATTTTTGTAGGTTTTGTTTCATTTACCTTGTATTTCAGTTTATTTCATGCTTTTTATGGTTATTTACACGTGCCTGAATACACTTTCAGCAGACGGTAATGTTAAAGTATCATTACAATATCAGCATTAAATAAGGTCGATTTCTCTATTTAATAGCTTCGTTACATTACTAACTGTTCTACAAGGTTCAAAGAGATGTCTTGATTTGTGTACATTTCATATAATATTAATGCATATATCCATAAATACTAAACTAGTTCTTGATATCTCCGTTTAACCCTATCCTTAATTAAACCAATCTACAGCAGATGAATTTGAAAATATTTATGCAAAATAAGGACAATTTCTACAAATAAAAATATTCTTTTGGGAAAATAGTTGATAAATTGTTTATTGTCAGCCAATTCTTTGCAACAATGTTTACACAAATTCGTGTTCTGCGATATGTGTATGTATGTGTCTGCTGGCCATATATTTCTATGAAGGTCTCTGTGCAGGCGGAGAAGGGGTAGTTTTGATTACGTGTCCAGCGCATTGGGGGTGTTAAAAATGTGTTACTAAAAAGGAAAATAAGGTCTGACCATTAGTCAAAACAAGGGAAAAGGCTCCCGACAAACTGTTCATCTTTTAATTGCAAATTGCACTTTAATTAGCATGGAATCAAATGTAGAATAAGATGAAAACTAAGTCCAAAGCAGTGACAAAGTATAAAGAAAAGCATTCATAGAAAAAACTTAGTTTAAAAATCATGTATTATTATGGATGTTTAATGAAATTTACGATGACTCAATGATATAATTGTTTATGATCAATTCACTTCCTTAAACACTTGAACGAATATATGCAATGTATGATCAGTTTTAAGGTTTACCCCTACCTTCATGCCGTTTCATCAACTTCAATAATTTCAATCTAAAACAAAATGTATTAACTAACCCTGTCCCAATTGAAGACACATGCTGACGCCTCTGCAGCGGACGAGGTTTGAAAGCATTGTGGCAAAATGGGAAATTGGTCTTTGTGAGCGATTTTTCTTTTTGTATCAATGTTTTCAAACCTTTTTAATAATAAAATGTTTGCTAATTAATGTTTCTACTTTTGTAACCTGGTCGTTTTCAAAGTTGTCTGCAGCATATTTGCTGTGACTTTTCCGGCGACATTGATGCCTTACATTAACGTTCTCTTATATATATCTTGTAAGAATTATCCCGCTGCAGTACGTGTGAAATGGTAAAGGTCCCTTTACGTGCAGGTGTTCCTTACAATACATAGTGTAGTTCATGTCGTTTGTTTTAAACAGCTATGTTGCATTTAAAATCTGCAGTAATGACATATCGGGTTAATAATGTGTGACAAGGAGATTAGTTAAGTCTAATTTTAATCCTTCTCCGTATTACAACTGACAACTTTGAGTGATAGATAGTCTTATCAAATTGCGGTTTAACCATTTTCCACATACAAAAATTCTGCAGCAAAAATATGGAAACTCTCAATTAATGAAATAACAAGTATTGAGTACAGTTGAAATCATTGTGACATTATGAGTAGATACACCTTCTGCCACAATGTTTAGATAGTATGTCTTCTGCAGAGGCTTCCGAATGCGTATGTTTTTTGGAAGGTGTTAACAAAGACGAAATGATTGTAATAATGCAACTTAGTTAGTTTTACGTTATTCATATGAAATACTGCAAGATTAGCATATGGCTGTGTGACATCCGTTTTCTTTGTCTACTCCCTTGTTGTATTTCAGAACTATTTACGTTTTTTTTCTAACTTCCAGTGACAGAGATCGAGGTTGCTTTATAAATGGGAATGTCAAAATGTGCATGTTGGAAACGCTGTTAACTGATTAACTGATATATAAATAGCCGTCAGTGTGATTGGTTTATACGAATATGCTTAGCTGGGTAAAACGTGCTATATATAGATCTGAGCAACGTAATAGCTAGTACTGCAACACATCTCCAAGAGAGAAAGACAATTCGGGATTTTAAATACTATTTTGAAAATAGTCCCCAAAGGTAAGAGTCTTTATGTTTGATATTACTGTTTATTAGATAAACCGACAATACTAAATATGTATATTAGGTAACATTTTATTCTTATTTAGATTGCAATATAAAATAAGCGGTATCCTGCGAAAGCCAATATTTACGTAAATATTACACGTGTGGAATGATACTTGCATGCATAGCTCAGGATCAAACTGGATAATTCTTTACTTGTAAATTTTCTGAAACTCTCTATGATTAATTAACAAAACATCGTAGAGCCAGATCACATTGCACAGATGACCTGACTGATATGAACCATGCTGGTCGCAAATGCAGTATGGCTGTTTTTTTGAAGAGCGCCTCTCATGTCTACATGCAGTTAGAAATCAATAATGCAAATGTATATATATTCATTTATATAACAATTAAATTATGTTTTTACTTGTTGTATAAATGTTAATTTCATTTATGTTGTACGTACCTGCGGACTTAACCGTTTATTTATTTATCAGAGCACATACTGCTCAATCTCATTTCCATTAAAATTCATCTGAAATTGATGTATTCGAAAGCATCTAGGCTTGAAGTATGAACAATCTTGAATTAAAAGTATATAAAGTTTAAAATATGGTGACGAAAGGAGAACTTTCTCATAATTTGTCGATGTGTTTTCAAATCAAATGTGTTCTGCTGTATATGCGTCGAAATGCGCCTGCCCGTGAGCAAGGGTTGATATTTAAATTGGTTTCGTGAGTATATCACTGTCATATCAAGTTAATTAATTATTTATAAATATTTTAGATTATTATTATTAGTAGTATTATCAATCTTTAATTCCCCAATTAAGAAGACCACATTGTACCGTATGCACAACTTTATGTGTTATTGCTAAGAAAGAAGGTTTATCAGAAATACCTCTGTGATAGCCTTATGTACAGGAGTAACAATGCGAATGACGTCCAAATAAAAGACCACTTAAACATAACCGAATAAAAAGCGATCAATGAGAAAAATGATGGATAATGCACAATAGAAACATGCACTTATGCAATCATCTGAACATGTTTAGTAAGAGTGTATATATACAAACACAACACGTACGACATATGTAAATACTCTTGTAAAAGCAAACACAAATAATTATAAGTGTACATATAGTATAGGGTGTACGACGATATCTTCCATTTTATTGAAATATTGACATCTTATTTATTATTTCACAAAATACTTATAACACTTCCAAATGGAATGGAGAAACATTGCAACATTCATGTGAAAGGAATCATAATTGCCTTGCTCTGCATTTTGTAAGATTGGATAAAACAAAATAGAGCAAGAACAAAGTCATCGACTGTTAACGATATTACTTAATCGAAAACAGTTCTACCAAACTTTAATACAATTATTTGCTGAAAAGAGATAGTACATGGCCGTACACTTAGACAGTGAATCAGTATATGTTCTGTAAGACTTGTTACTATATCGCTACAGCCACATCGTGTGCATTGAGACACATTGGTATAATTTGTCTGTGCAAATTTGGTGAGCGAAAGAAAAACAAGCACGTAACATTCCAGATTGCGTTTAGCGTAATCCAATACCGGACTAAATGTGAATCAGTGTTGTAATTGTCTATTTAAGACAAAATGCGATGAAGATATTGTTATATTACTTTCTCCAACAAAATAATTTGAAACTTTCATATCAAAATAATACTTCCAAATATGTTTACTTGGGAAAACCAAAATGTCTATGTAGTCTTGTAATGAATTATAACTGTCATATTTACATAGAAGACATACCATATCTGAAACAAATCCGAAATCGCGATCACCATTAACAAAAGAACATAGACTTAATAAGAATAAAAGTGTTTATGCACAGTCCGTCTCTAAACGAGGTGAGTTTTCAATTCAATTCAGCCATGAAATTCACATCCGAAAAGAGCTATCGGGATAACAACTAATTTGTAAGTTTTATAACTAGTTAAGGGATATTTACATGTTACCCCTATTTTATGAATCTGACGAAAGCACCTCTTAGTGTTCTATTAACTTGCTTAACCGCGATAGAACGGTTATTATTTTGATTGCAGATTATACCTTAATAGTTATATTCCCCCTACCCGCAGATGTCATTGCTACCAACAACACAGGGCCGACAACTGTGTATAAATATACGTTCGGAATCATTGAAAGTGACCACGGCACACTTGTCATGGTTATATTGATATCCCCATAACAGGAATACATGTACCTATAACAAATGTTTATCATTTCCTGTAAGATTTTACACGACAAAAAGAGACGGTTCATGTCGTCTTCAAATGACGGGGTACTCACATGAGACCCTTTAACTTGAAGCCTAATTTACTGTTAACTAATTGATCAGGTAGTTAGTTTATATATACAAGGTACACGCAAAATTACCAGATCCCAGCTCGTCTGGTTCCCTGTAGAACAGAGAACCATTCAGAATAATAACCATTATATATTACACAACTATACATTCTGGAGTGCATTTCAATGACTGTTCTTTTAAATAGTTGGAAAAACGCCGATATCATTCAGCTTGTAAAAACGACCATCGTATAATACACGATCAAAAGCTTGACTAGTATCTAAAACGTTTTCACATGCAAATCATTGGATTGATTCTGAGTTAAAAGAGTTTGAAATGTGTTGTCATAAAGCACAGTTCATTGTTTAGTTGAAAAATATTTGATTGATATTCAATGTAACGTGATACGATTTTAAGTAGCATTAACGTGCTAAAATTTTAATTGACATTCAATGTAACGTGTTACGAATTACAGAAGGAGACCAGGATCATGCAGGGCTGTTACGTTATATTACTGGCCGTTGTCATGCCAGTGTTATTGACGGAGGTACTTGGCGACAGCTATGCGAATCGTGTAATGAAGATCAAGTGTTTGTCGACGTCTTGCAGTTTTCCAACGTGTCCTAATCCCGTTGTCTCTCCAGGTGGATGCTGCTCTTCCTGTCCAACAGGTACTATTATACGAAGCTGCTTCATGCGGATATAACGGGTTAAAATATGTATTTTATATAATATTAATCTCAATATTAATCCTAGAATGAGAATGTACATTTTTCGGAGATATATGCGATACATGTTCCTTTACATGTTCCTTTTATTGCGCCCGCATAGCAAATAACAACTATGGAAAGTCTGTATGAATGAACGTATAAATATAATTAGTTATTTCTTCCTTCGTCGCATTAATGTCAAAAGTCGTTGTTAGGTGATGCGGCGCTATGTGGGAAATGATAACTGATGTTATAGATGTACAGTTTAACTTACTGTGTGTAAAGCCAAATAATATAGACAGACACACATATAACACAAATTTAACAAAGATCCATTAGCAAAATCGTGAATATACTTTAACATACAAAGAATGGTAGACATGTCTTTCCCATCTAAGCGCTCAGGATTGTAGATTAAGCATTACGACGGAGTCACTGGTGACAGGTTAATTCAAGTATTACTGGTAACTTTCCCAGGAAACGACTAGATATAAATGAGAAATTGTTGATAGTGGAATAACCTGTCAAACAAACAAACAAATTAATGCAGTATTATTACTACATAGCGATACACGCATAGCGATAAATTTAGACTAATATTAACCCTTTCCCACAAACAGACGCTTTCTGACGGCTCTGCAGTAGACGACATTTGTGGCAAAAGTATAAATTACTCACGGCAATGTTTTGCAAATTTATCAAATTATTTTTACTTTTATATACAGGGACTATTCATATTTTTGCCACAATTATTTAAAATTCGTCTACCGTAAAATTGATGTGTGTGGTAAAGGGCAAACTGAATTATGACAATTAATTCATTTTAACATTTTAAATTAATTCATGATTTTCAATTTCCTTAATCGTGTTACTAGATATTATGTTCGCGTTTGTTTAACTTGTTATCTTTATCTCATCTTTATCTCGTAAGTGACACGTTATCGTATAGCCTACATCACCTTCTTTAATCAGCCCTTATAAAGTGTACAGTTCAAGCTAAAGCTAAAGTAGCATGTTTTACTGTGCGTGTATTGTGATTGCATGCAATTTCTAAACAGAGTTTATATTAATAAAACCGAATACCGACATATGCTCAATGGTATATACATATATCTAATTTATAATCGTTGCATAGAGTCCTTGTCATATTTACTTTGAAAGAGATTTGTTTTCCTATATTACTCGGGATTTTACTTGTTGAGACGGTTCGTTAATGGAAAAAGGAAGAAGATTTAATTTGTGGGATTCAGTTGTTGAAGATGCAAAAATATCATGTAGCCATAAGACAGTAACGTGTGACAAAACAATTGGTATTACATTATCAACACTTCTTTTCATTCTAAAGACATTCTTGAAAGTATCCCTCGACTGTTGATATTGCTAGTTACTAAAAATATTTTCAAAATATGGCAAATATATCGACAGGTGATGAAAGCTAGGTACACTATTTCAAACCGATTAGAAAGGTTGGGGAAAGAAACCCTGAAACTGCAGAATGCAATAAAAGATTGTGTATGTTAGATACTTGTTTAGTGAAGGTTAAGCATACAGATACCAGTAAATACAGGTTGAAATGACACTTGAAGGAACTGAATAATGTACTGATACCGTACTCAAAACAACCGCATTGTCACATATTGCAAACGTGTTCCTCTGTAGCATGACATTGTTCCAGCTCACACCTCTAGTATATTAAAAACATTTTAGAATTTGGTGAAAGTTACTGTACAATCACAATCTACTTCTCCCTAGAATTGACAGCATCTATATCTCATTCCCAAATTGAAAAGTTTCCTTTCTTGTAGCAGATATCGATAACGACTTGCTCTCGGTTCTGCTATTCGTCAGTGTTTTCTGTAGTTCACGTATCTCAGCATAGTGTAACGCTTTCCGGACACGGATCCAAAGATTAAAACTATGCATTTCTAACGAAAGGGGGGGGGGGGGGGGGGGAGTTTGAGGGTAAGGATAGAAAATATCTGGGCATTTCGATGCGTCTTTAAGGCAAAAACAACAATGCACAATATATTTCGAATATCACTCGTATATTGCATTTCAAAGTGAACTTTGCAACTGATGTACACATGTAACTGCTGCCGCACGTCGTAACTTATTTTTTTCGAAGAGCCTTCTGTTTATAAACATGGGGGTAAATTTATTTTGTGAAGAATGTTATTCCAGTCAACGTGCCATTTGGTTGGTTTGTCATCGAAGCATGCCTTTGTCATAATCAATTGTTCCACTGGTTGCACATATCAATACAAACTGGCACTTTTACTATGCAAAACTTGTCGACGGGCATGGTGCAAGTGGTGTGTGTTTGATGAAGTACTGACAGTTTAAATGTTTGAGTGATATGTTCTAAATATGACGCACTTTATTACAATACAACTGTTTGACACTCAATTTATTTTCGGATTAAATCTCTCATTCAACAATCAAATGTTTGTTTCGAGTTTTGAAAATGTACCACGACGTTCATGAACCTAAATGAATGCAGTCTATATTTCAACAATTTGTTTTAAGTTTATTTTTGATTTTTTTACATCGATAAATCCTTAGAGAGACTTAACAACGATTCACACCGTTTGTTTTGATAAATTAAACATTCAGAACTCGCTCATCATTGGATTCTACCTCGTGATTGTCGGTATGAGTGGCTGACGCTCTATGAATAGACAGCTGGGGACAGGTCTTATGACTCGGATATTTTCCCAGGTCAACGTTAACGCAATCAGCTTACTTTAGACGTATATGTTTTCTAAAGAATAAGTAACATTCAAAAACGGCTGTGTGCTTAAATAGCAAAAATTAGAAAAACGTATGTTGAACGCTTAGCTGTTATTGATTTGTCATATTTAATTGAGTAGCGTGATTTGGCATACAACTAGCAGGCTATACTTCAAGTATTTTAAAACAATTACGTCACTGTCATAGTTTGACTTTCCAAACGCCGGAGGTAGTTTCAACAGCCAAAAGTAGTTCCGATAGTTTAGAGTGATATACTGTGTGATATATCACGCTCAAATCCTTCTTTGCATTTAGAAGAGAAATCGTCAATAGTGTTAGATTTAGTTATATTTTCACATATATACGAAGGTTGAAGACTGGTGAGTTTTTCTGGATGCACATACTTGCCTGAGTCTTCAGTGAACGCACATCCGTTAACAATCTTAATCACCGAACGGCCCTCCATTACTTTAATAATTCTGATCAGTATCGATACAGTATTATCACATTTATATTGACATTTACTATTTACCTAAAATGTATTACTTTTTATGACGATGTATGAAACAATGGCAGTAACATTAAGATCTTGCTTTCACTCATTTTCCAATAATGTTTCCATCTCTTTATTAAAGCACGATCCATGCTTTAGATGATGTGTTTTCGTCTATAGACATATTCGGAGCACACGAGTGTATTTAAAGCACATAAGTTACACATGTTGGACACACATAATTTTGTATGGAGTAATTAACATCTATGATTGCAGTATTCACGAAAGCCGTATAACTGATTGCTATTCCCTGTGTTACCAGCTCAATTGAGAGTTCATTTAAGTAAGAATAGTTAATAAATGCCTTTTTTCAGTCTAACTTTTTTGAGATTGTTTTTACATGACATACCAGTCCTCCTGCGCTCGGTCCGTCCTTTAAAAGGGCATTTTCACTAAAAGACTTACATTGAACAAAAGCCCAGAAAACGATTTTTTTAAAGTGTTTTATGTATATATTTAATACGATATGCTTGTCCTTGCAGGAGGTTATAATGTTAATAATGGTCAATCATCATATGGTCCAGGTATGCCACAAACAGGTGAGATTATTTCAGATAAAATTTCAGATAAATTTAGACAGGTGATAAGACCATTCTATAGCCAATATTTGGTTACATGTGATGGACAAACGGAATTGTTATGAAGTGATTAACATCTACATTAATGAAAGCCATTTAGCAGATTGTTATTCCATGTGTTACCAACTCAATTGAGTTTTCATTCAAACAAGAATAGTCTAACTTAATTTTGATAGTTTTTACATGACCTACTACTCCTCCTGCGCTCGGTCCGTCCTTTAAAGTTACATTGTTGCTGAACAAGACTTACATGGAACAAAAGTCCATATTTGAAAACGTTTTTGGTACATATCTAATACTTATGCTTGTCCTTGCAGGAGGTAATAATGGTATTAATGGTAATAATGGTAGTAATTTAATAAATGCCTATATTCAGTCTAACTTATTTTTGATAGTTTTTACATGATATACTAGTCCTGCGGCGTCCGGTCCGTTCTTACATATTGAATACGCTATTCCTGTCCTTGCAGGAGTTAATAATGGTAATAATGGAAATTATGGTAATAATGGTAATTATGGTAATAATGGTAATTATGGTAATAATGGTAAAAATGGTCAATCATCATATCTTCCAGCTGTACCCACAACAGGTGAGATAATTTCAGATACATTTTGACAGGCCATAAGACAACCCATTCTATAGTCGATATTTGATTACATGTTTTGGAAACACGGAATTGTTTATGGAGTGATTAACATCTACATTAATAAATGCCTATTTTCAGTCTTTCTCATTTTTATTGTTTTTACATGACATAGTAATCCTCATGCGCTCGATACGTCCTTTAAAGCGGTATTTTCGATGAACAAAACTTACATGGAACAAAAGCGCATACAAAACACTTTTTTAAAGTGTTGTTTATACATATTTAATACGTTACGCTTGTCCTTGCAGGAGGTAATAATGGTAATAATGGTAATTATGGTAATAATGGTAATAATGGTCAATCATCATATGGTTCAGCTATACCAACAACAGGTGAGATATTTTTATATAAATATAGACAGGCCATAAGACGAACCATTCTATAGTCGATATTTGGTTACATGTGTTGGACACACGAAATTGTTTATGGAGTCACTTACATCTACATTAATGAAAGCTGTTTAGCTGATTGATATTCCACATGTTAATTATTCAATTGAGTGGTCATTTAAGTAAAAATGCCTATTTTCAGTCTTACTTATTTTTTATTGTTTTTACATGGCAAGCTGCGCTCGGTCCATCCTTTACATTGGCAATTTCGCTGATCAAGACTTAAGTGGAACAAAACCGCAGAAAAAGCATTTGTTAAAGGGTTTTAAGTACATATTCAATACGATAGGCTTGTCCTTGCAGGAGGGAATAATGTTAATAATGGTCAATCATCATATACTGGTCCAGCTATGCCACCAACAGGTGAGATCATTTCAGATACATTTGGACAGGCCATAAGAGAAACCATTCTATAGTCGATATTTGGCGAAAAGCTAAAACCAAGGCTTCTTCACGCGCGGTATTTGCACAGCCTTTTCATGGCATGCTTCTGTCAATACCAAGTTATATAAGCATTTCCCCCACACAAAAAGTCTTGAGCAGACTTTTTTTCAAACATCTAGGTAAAGTCAAAGCAACTCTTATAAATGAAGGTTTAATAACTGCAAAAACTGAAAACATTGTGGCGAAAGGAGAAATTGCTCGTTGTCTTAGAATCATTTCAATGGACAAAACTATGATGCATGAAAACCAAGAAATATGCAGCTCACTTTGTGTTCTTTATTGTTATCTAGAATGATACCATAGCAGAGATAAAATAAGATTGCTTTTCGCCAGGCGCGGTTCTTGTAGAACAAAGACATGCATATTGTAATTCTATCAATGAGAAGAAACGTTCTATTAACCAATTAATAATATCTTCTGCAGGTACCAAGCCCTGTACATACAAGGGTATAGTATACTTTTCGGGAGAGAACTTTAATGACGATTGCGATGAATGTGAATGTTATAACGGAGTTGTGAACATACTCGCCAACAAATGTGGTAAGTCTCGAGACAAACAATGATCAACTTCTTATCCAATAACATGGCATTATCTTTAAATAGTACCTTGATGCCAGTGTTTAATTTACAATACATAGCATGATGATTGCAATAACGAGACCTCTTTCGTCTCAAAAATAATAAAACAACAGGAAATGAACAGCATCGAGATCAAATGTTATTAGTAATTTTCTATGAAGCAGTCTTAAGCCAATGCCAAATATTATTTCATTCTTGGATTCGCAGTGTTCGGCAACACATAATGTAGCGGTATTCCGCAAATCGGCGTCGTTGACTTGTCGGGCGTTTTCTTTCTATGAAAAAACTCAATGTCAAAGATGAACGATGGAAAACGCCAACCACAATTGTTTCCGGGATAACATCTCTCGTATTCACTGATTTTAAACGAATCTATAGTGAACAAAATCATTGTAGAAACTTCACAATTAAGAGGCGATTGTTCGATAAGACTCTAATGATTCATTTCAAACCAGATGTCCAGAAGCCATGATCCTTCGTATGCCTGAAAAGCTTCATGTTACTTACATCTACCTTTTTCGGCATAATGAATCATTACCATTTAATATGTATTTATATAAAGTTCAGTTACAAAACATGGGCCTCAAACATACAGACCTAGCCCTCAGTCCTATAAACCTAAGCCTCCGGCATATACACCATTGCTCGATGCTCTATATAAAGGTAACGTTTGGTATTGGTTGCTGTTCTACATAACGTCTTCATTAAGTTTATCGATAAGTCTTTGATTTAACTATTCCATGGTCAATATTTCAAGCTGTTGTCCTCTGACGTTTCGCTCTAGAGCAACTATTCAGAATGACATACCAGATACTATGGTTTACATAACGACTTTGCTCTACATGTAATATATATTATATATCATTTTGATGTGTATATAAACGGAAACTGTGTAATTGACATGTATTTATAATTGCCCCTTGATCTATACAATACGAACCTGTTTATGTTACTCCTAGAATAGCAAAGTCCTAAAATTAAACCTTGGTGTTCTGCAAGACCTAACGGCCTTATGACAATCTCTCCACCTCATAACATTGGATTTGTCTGTTATCCAGATAATCATGAAATAATTATGACATGTCATATGAATAAATGATGCATTACGTTTTTCGAGTCTAAAGATTAACAAGCAATTAACTCAAACAAAGGTGAACACACAACAAACAGAATTACAGAATTCCTAAAGTTATATTTGATCAAATGGCATGCTTGACGGACTATTATTTGTTCTAACGGTTATTTCAAATGCTTCCGGGATGCATAGACGACTATTTACGAACAGGGAAGAAGAGATGAGATTGCGCTGTGGCGCAGGCTTAAATGGGTTTTCGCTTTTCGGAAAGTTCAGCAGGGTTGTTTTTGTATGACATGGCTTATTTAAGATCAAATCAAGGATTATAGTGGACTAAATCAATAATGGTCAGAATATGTTTAAACCTTTCTCACATTTAACAATTGTTCCGGGATGTATTCAGATACTCCTTTCACAACTGATACTTGTTGTGTTAACCTATCATATTTTGAGCAAAAATATCAAACTGAACAACTTTCTAGAATGACAATTTCGACTCAAACAATCCAATTACAGTTTTCATGTTAGATATAATCATATCCATCTTGAAATATCATGTTCTATTTATATTCTCGATATAACAAGTAGTTTAAGTACTTTTAATAAAAAAAAGTGTTTTTCAGATAAACATATTTTCTATAGAAAATTAGACTTAGCACTTATTGGAGTGGTCGTAGTATTTTAAAAGTGGGCCCCGATTAACTTAACTATGTACGTAGTGACTTAGCTAAGCGTGTAAAAACTGTCTTGCATTCAAAACTTTAAAACAATTTGTTATGCTCAGACTTTGTGATAAAATAATTGTTTTTTCCAGAATAAATTTTAATCCGGATATAGAACATTTAGAAGTCTTATTTGAGTGTAGTGAGTTTTTTCAGACAGCAGATAAAAAATATAAAAAAATCCAGCGTTTTATTTTTTTATAGTTTCTGAGTCTGGTCTAGAAGATTAGAGATTTTGTAAATAGTAAAGATCAAAATAGTATAGTCTAATGTTTGAATTTAACTGAATTTATTTAACTGTTTCTGGGAACCATGGTTACTTGAATAAGGCAGGCAATTAAATGGAGTACATGATTTAGTTTTATAAACTTAATTTTATTAAGAGAATGTTTTTGATTACAGTGATTACCATCTACATTAAGGAAAGCCGTTTATCTGATTGTTATTCCATATGTTACCACATAAATTGAGTGGTCAATTAAGTAATAATAGTAATTTTATTAATAAATGCCTTTTTCCAGTCTTTCACATTTTTATTGTTTTTACATGACATACTAGTCCTCCTGAACTCGGTTAGTCCTTTAAAGCGGTATTATCGATTAACAAAACTTACATGGAACAAAAGCCATAAAAACCATTTTTTTAAAGTGTTGTTTGTACATATTTAATACGTTATGCTTGTCCTTGCAGGAGGTTATAATGCTAATAATGGTAATAATGGTAATAATGGTCAATCATCATATCTTCCAGCTGTACCAACAACAGGTGAGATAATATCAGATAAATTTAGACAGGCCATAAGACAAACCATTCTATAGTCGATATTTGGTTACATGTGTTGGAAACATGAAATTGTTTATGGAGTGATTAACATCTACATTAATGAAAGCTGTTTAGCTGATTGTTATTCCATGTGTTACCAACTTATTTGAGTGGTCATTTAAGAAAGAATAGTAATTTTATTAATAAATGCTTTTTTTCAGTCTAACTCCTTTTTATTGATTTTACATGACAAACAAGTCCTCCTGAGCTCGGTCCGTCCTTTAGAGTGGTATTTTCGCTGAACAAAACTTTGTTTTAAAGTGTTGTAGGTAACTATTTAATACGTTATGCTTGTCCTTGCAGGAGGTTATAATGTTAATGATGGAAATAAGGTGATAAGACATACCATTCTATAATCGGTATTTGGTAACATGAGTTGGACTACCGGAATTGTATATGGACTGATTAACATCTACATTAATGACAAACGTTTAGCTGATTGTTATTCAATGTGTTACCAACTAAATTGAGTGGTCATTTAAGTAAGAATATTAATGAAATTAATAAATGACTATATTCAGTCTTTCTATTTTTTATTGTTTTTACATGACATACTAGACCTCCTGCGCTCGGTTCGTCCTTTAAAGCGGTATTATCGAAGAACAAAACATACATGGAACAAACCATAAAAAACATTGTTTTAATTTGTGTATGTACATATTTAATACTTTATGGTTGGCCTTGCAGGAGGTTATAATGTTAATGATGGAAATAATGGAAACAATGGTAATAATGGTAATAACGGTCAATCATCATATGGTCTAGGTATGCCACAAACAGGTGAGATTATTTCAAATAAAATTTCAGATCGATTTAGCCAGGTAATAAGACATACCATTCTATATGCGATATTTGGTAACATGTGTTGAACAAACGGAATTGTTTATGAACTGATTAACATCTACATTAATGACAGCCGTTTAGCAATTTGTTATTCAATGTGTTACCAATTAAATTGAGTGGTCATTTAAGTAAGAATAGTAATGGAATTAATAAATGCCTATTTTCAGTCTTTCTCATTTGTATTGTTTTTACATGACATACTAGTTCTCCTGGGCTCGGTCAGTCCTTTAAAGCGGTATTTTCGACAAACAAAACGTACACGGAACAAAAGCCCATGAAAAGCATTTTTTAAAGTGTTGTTTAATACGTTATGCTTGTCCTTGCAGGAGGATATAATGTTAATGATGGAAATAATGGTAATAATGGTAATAATGGTCAATCATCATATTTTCCAGCTGTACCAACAACAGGTGAGATGATTTCAGATAAATTTCGACAGGCCATAAAACAAACCATTCTCTAGTTGATAGTTGGTTATGCTTGTCCTTGCAATAGGTTATAATGTTAATGAAAGAAATAATGGTAATAATGGTAATAGTGGTCAATCATCATATCTGCCAGCTGTACCAACAACAGGTGAGATAATTTCAGATGAATTTAGACAGACCATAAAACAAACCATTCTCTAGTCGATATTTGGTTACATGTGTTGGAAACTTGAAATTGTGAGTAATTAACATCTACATTAATGAAATTTGTTTAGCTGATTTTTATTCCATGTGTTACCAACTTAATTGAGTGGTCATTTAAGAAAGAATAGTTATAGTCCTAATCATTTTGTTTTTGTTTTTACATGACATAATAGTCCTCCTACGCTCAGTCCGTCCTTTAAAGTTGTATTTTCGATGAACAAAACTTACATGGAACAAAAGCCCATAAAAAGCATTTTTTAAAAGTGTTGTATGTACATATTTAATACGTTATGATTGTCCTTGCAATAGGTTATAATGATAATGATGGAAATAATGGAAACAATGGTAATAATGGTAATAACGGTCAATCATCATATGGTCTAGGTATGCCACAAACAGGTGAGATTATTTCAAATAAAATTTCAGATCGATTTAGCCAGGTGATAAGACATACCATTCTATATGCGATATTTGGTAACATGTGTTGAACAAACGGAATTGTTTATGAACTGATTAACATCTACATTAATGACAGCCGTTTAGCAATTTGTTATTCAATGTGTTACCAATTAAATTGAGTGGTCATTTAAGTAAGAATAGTAATGGAATTAATAAATGCCTATTTTCAGTCTTTCTCATTTGTATTGTTTATACATGACATACTAGTTCTCCTGGGCTCGGTCAGTCCTTTAAAGCGGTATTTTCGACAAACAAAACGTACACGGAACAAAAGCCCATGAAAAGCATTTTTTTAAACTGTTGTTTAATACGTTATGCTTGTTCTTGCAGGAGGATATAATGTTAATGATGGAAATAATGGTAATAATGGTAATAATGGTCAATCATCATATTTTCCAGCTGTACCAACAACAGGTGAGATGATTTCAGATAAATTTCGACAGGCCATAAAACAAACCATTCTCTAGTTGATAGTTGGTTATGCTTGTCCTTGCAATAGGTTATAATGTTAATGATGGAAATAATGGTAATAATGGTAATAGTGGTCAATCATCATATCTGCCAGCTGTACCAACAACAGGTGAGATAATTTCAGATGAATTTAGACAGACCATAAAACAAACCATTCTCTAGTCGATATTTGGTTACATGTGTTGGAAACTTGAAATTGTGAGTAATTAACATCTACATTAATGAAATTTGTTTAGCTGATTGTTATTCAATGTGTTACCAACTTAATTGAGTGGTCATTTAAGAAAGAATAGTTATAGTCCTAATCATTTTGTTTTTGTTTTTACATGACATAATAGTCCTCCTACGCTCAGTCCGTCCTTTAAAGTTGTATTTTCGATGAACAAAACTTACATGGAACAAAAGCCCATAAAAAGCATTTTTTAAAAGTGTTGTATGTACATATTTAATACGTTATGATTGTCCTTGCAATAGGTTATAATGTTAATGATGGAAATAATGGAAACAATGGTAATAATTGTAATAACGGTCAATCATCATATGGTCTAGGTATGCCACAAACATGTGAGATTATTTCAAATAAAATTTCAGATCGATTTAGCCAGGTGATAAGACATACCATTCTATATGCGATATTTGGTAACATGTGTTGAACAAACGGAATTGTTTATGAACTGATTAACATCTACATTAATGACAGCCGTTTAGCAATTTGTTATTCAATGTGTTACCAATTAAATTGAGTGGTCATTTAAGTAAGAATAGTAATGGAATTAATAAATGCCTATTTTCAGTCTTTCTCATTTGTATTGTTTTTACATGACATACTAGTTCTCCTGGGCTCGGTCAGTCCTTTAAAGCGGTATTTTCGACAAACAAAACGTACACGGAACAAAAGCCCATGAAAAGCATTTTTTTAAACTGTTGTTTAATACGTTATGCTTGTTCTTGCAGGAGGATATAATGTTAATGATGGAAATAATGGTAATAATGGTAATAATGGTCAATCATCATATTTTCCAGCTGTACCAACAACAGGTGAGATGATTTCAGATAAATTTCGACAGGCTATAAAACAAACCATTCTCTAGTTAATAGTTGGTTATGCTTGTCCTTGCAATAGGTTATAATGTTAATGATGGAAATAATGGTAATAATGGTAATAGTGGTCAATCATCATATCTGCCAGCTGTACCAACAACAGGTGAGATAATTTCAGATGAATTCAGACAGACCATAAAACAAACCATTCTCTAGTCGATATTTGGTTACATGTGTTGGAAACTTGAAATTGTGAGTAATTAACATCTACATTAATGAAATTTGTTTAGCTGATTGTTATTCCATGTGTTACCAACTTAATTGAGTGGTCATTTAAGAAAGAATAGTTATAGTCCTAATCATTTTTTTTTTGGTTTTTACATGACATAATAGTCCTCCTACGCTCAGTCCGTCCTTTAAAGTTGTATTTTCGATGAACAAAACTTACATGGAACAAAAGCCCATAAAAATCATTTTTTAAAAGTGTTGTATGTACATATTTATTACGTTATGCTTGTCCTTGCAATAGGTTATAATGTTAATGATGGAAACAATGGTAATAATGGTAATAATGGTCAATCATCATATCTGCCAGCTGTACCAACAACAGGTGAGATCATTTCAGATGAATTCAGACAGACCATAAAACAAACCATACTATAGTCGATATTTGGTTACATGTGTTGGAAACTTGAAATTGTGAATGGAGTAATTAACATTTACATTAAAGAAATTTGTTTAGCTGATTGTTATTCCATGTGTTACCAACTTAATTGAGTGGTCATTTAAGAAAGAATAGTTAATAAATGACTATTTATAGTCTTTCTCATTTTTAATGTTTTACATGACATACTAGTCCTCCTGTGCTCAGTCCGTCCTTTAAAGTGTATTTTCGCTGAACAAAACTTACATGGAACAAAAGCCCATAAAAAGCATTTTTTAAAAGTGTTGTATGTACATATTTAATACGTTATGCTGGTCCTTGCAATAGGTTATAATGTTAATGATGGAAATAATGGTAATAATGGTAATAATGGTCAATCATCATATCTTCCAGCTGTACCAACAACAGGTGAGATAATTTCAGATAAATTTAGACAGGCAATAAAACAAACCATTCTCTAGTTGATAGTTGGTTACATGTGTTGGAAACATAGAATTGTATATGGAGTGATTAACATCTACATTAATGAAAGCTGATTGACTGATTGTTTTTCCATGTTTTACCAATTTAATTGAGTGGTCATTTTTTTAAAGTGTTGTATGTACATATTTAATACGTTAAACACGTCGTTGTAGGAGGTTATAATGGTAATAATGGTAATAATGGTCAATCGTCATATCTTCCAGCTGTACCAACAACAGGTGAGATTAAGATACATTTAGACAGGCCATAAGACAAAACATTATATAGTCGATATTTGGTTACATGTGTTGGAAACATGGAATTGTTTATGGAGTGATTAACATCTACATTAATGAAAGCTGATTGACTGATTGTTATTTCATGTTTTACCAACTTAATTGAGTGGTCACTTAAGAAAATATAGTTATGGAATTAATAAATGACTATTTTCAGTCTTTCTCATTTTAATTGTTTATACATGACATACTAGTTCTCCTGCGCTCAGTCGGTCCTTTAAACTGGTATTTTCGATGAACAAAACTTACATGGAATAAAAAAATCATGAAAAGCATTTGTTTAAAGTGTTGTATGTACATATTTAATACGTTATGCTTGTCCTTTTAGGAGGTTATAATGTAAATGATGGGAATAATGGGAATAATGGTAATTATGGTAATTATGGTAATAATGGTAATTATGGGAATAATGGTAATAATGGTAATAATAATGGTCAATCATCATATGGTTCAGCTATACCAACGAAAGGTGAGTAAATTTAAGATTAATTTAGACAGGCCATAAGACAAACCTTTTTATCACATGACAATGCTTGTATCCCATGTAATATACCCATTACGTATTTCTTTTTATCACATGACGTTGCTTGTATCCCATGTAATATACCCATTACGTATTTCTTTATATACAACGTGTGTAATATAACATGACCTAATACTAAGAAAAAATGACGTCACGTCAACGTTTTGACGTCATACGTTAGTCACTTTGGCGCCAAAACCCGTAAATTTCATCTAGAAATATTGTAAACGTTAAGTACATTTTTATCGAAATACGCCTCATAAGTCACTTTATGTGATAGATATAATATCTCATGAGTGTTATTTATTTAGGAAATAGATCTCATTTTGAGTGATATACCGGCTCGTATATCACGATTGGGAGTTCAGGTGTGTAGTAATTAATCACGAAGGCCGGATGGCCTGAGTGATTAATTTATACACACCTGAACGACACATCGTGATATAAGAGCCGGTATATCACTCAAAATGAGATCTATTTCAATTCTAGCACTCGTTTATAACTTAAAGGGATACAAATTAAGGGGAACTAGGTTTTGACAGGACGTTGTTTTCCTTGATAAAATCACGTGTAGGCTATTCTATCTTTACTCCCCATTGTATTTGTTTTGGAAATATTCGATTTTTTCAACTAACAAAACATTTTGAAATCAGTTTTATTAACAGTCTTTGAACATTTTATTTTTATTAAAACTTTTTCAATTGTTCTTAAACTCATCATGGGCAATTAGTTACTGTCTCATTCTAACACAACGTTTTCGACCGCGCCAAAAATGTTGGTAAAACACGTGAATGACGTCATTTAAAATAATAACGTCACCGTTACAATTCAAATTTCCAAACGGCATTTACAACAAAATCTCGTGACTTCATTCATAAAATGTCAAGCCCAACATCGTAACGCATGCGCTCTGAGAAACGGTGTATGAAAAATACTCGGGAGGGAATTTCAACAGCCAAAAATAGTTCCGGAAACTTAGAGTGATATACTGCATTTAGATCACGCTCAAATCCTTCTTTGTGTATAGAAGGGAAATTGTCAATAGTGTTAGAATATTCTTTTTAATAAACTAAGCTGAATATGACCTCGGGAATAATTATTAGTGGCATTGTTATACGATTTACTGACGAAATTGAAATAGCTTTGGAAAACCCGCTTTTCTTTGTGTGTTTTCGTCATGTGATAAAAAGAATCTGACATTCGTTGTCATTTAATAAAGTTTTATTAAACTCGTTCAAGAAATTTATTATTAAGCTCGCCAAAGGCTCGCTTAATAAAAAAAATCTTGAACTCGTTTAATAAAACTTTCTATAAAATGACAACTCATGTCAGATCCTATATATATACAACGTGTGTAATATAACATGACCTAATACTAGGAAAAAATGACGTCACGTCATCGTTTTGACGTCATACGTTAGTCACTTTGGCGCCAAAACCTGTAAATTTCATCTAGAAATAGTGTAAACGTTAAGTACATTTTTATCGAAATACGCCTCATAAGTCATTTTATGTGATAAATATTATATCTCATGAGTGTTATTTATGATACCTTTTAATAAACTAAGCTGAATATGACCTCGGAATAATTATTTGTGGCATTGTTATACGGTTTACTGACGAAATTAAAATAGCTTTGGAAAACCCGATTTTCTATGCGTGTTTCGTCATGTGATAAAAAGAATCTGACATTCGTTGTCATTTCATAAACAGTTTTATTAAACGAGTTCAAGATATTTGTTATTAAGCTCGCCAGAGGCTCACTTAATAACAAAAAATCTTGAACTCGTTTAATAAAGTCGATATTTGGTTACATGTGTTGAACAGAGGGAATTGTTTATGGTGGGATTAACATCTACATTAATGAAAGCCGTTTAGCAGATTGTTATTCCATGTGTTACCAACTAAATTGAGTGGTCGTTTAAGTAAGATTAGTTATGAAATTAATAAATGCCTATTTTCTGTCTTTTAAAGTGTTGTATGTACACATTTAATACGTTCTGCTTGTGCTTGCAGGAGGTTATAATGTTGATAATGGAAATAATGGTAATAATGGTAATAATGGTCAATCATCATATGGTCCAGTTATACCAACAACAGGTGAGATAATGTCATATCATTTTAGACAGGCCATAAGACAAACCATTCTATAGTCGATATTTGGTTACTTGATTTGGAAACACGGAATTCTTGATGTAGTGATTAACATCTACAGTAATGAAAGCCGTTTAGCTGATTGTTATTCCATGTGTTACCAACTAAATTGAGTGGTCATATAAGTAAGAATAATTATGGAATTGATAAATGCACATCCTCAGTCTTACACATTTGTATTGTTTTTACATGACATTCTAGTCCTCCGGCTTTAGGTCCGTCATTAGAGGTGTTATTTTCGCTAAACAAAACTAACATGTTTTTTTTAAAGTGTTGTATGTATATGTAGCCTAGGTATATGTATAAGGGGACACTTATACTGCCTTGCTATTATATGGAGCTAACCTTTCTAGCGACGTAGTAGAACGTTCGCCTTCGGATCTAAAGGTCCAAGGTTCGAGCCCTGATCAGGTCGAATCTTTTAGGACTGTTACAATGGCGCCCAATAAGGGAATATTTTATGCTTGTCATTGCAGGAGGTTATAATAACAATAATGGTAATAAGGGTAATAATGGTAATAATGGAAATAATGGTCAATCATCATATGGGCCAGTTATACCAACAATAGGTGAGATAACTTCAGATACATTTATGCAGACAATAAGACAATCCATTCTATAGTCGATATTTGGTTACATGTTTTGGAAACACGGAATTGTATATGGAGTGATTAACATCTACATTAATGAATGCCGTTTAGCTGATTGTTATTCCATGTGTTACCAACTTAATTAAGTGGTCATATAAGTAAGAATAGTTATGGAATTGATAAAGTGGTATTTTCGCTGAAAAAACTAAGATGGAACAAAAGCCCATAAAAACATTTTTTTAAAGTGTTGTATGTATATATTTAATACGTTATGCTTGTCCTTGTAGGCGGTTATAATGTTAATAATGGTAATAATGGTAATTATGGTAATAATGGTAATACTGGAAATAATGGCAACAATGGTCAATCATCATATGGTTCAGCTATACCATCAACAGGTGAGATAATTTCAGATAAATTTAGACAGCCCATGAGACAAACCATTCTATAGACGATATTTGGATACATGTTTTGGTCACACGGAATTGTTTATGGAGTGATAAACTTCTAAATTAATAAAAGCCGTTTAGCTTATTGTTATTCCTTGTGTTACCAACTCAATTTTAAAATAGTTATGGAATTGATAAATGCCTATGTTCAGTCTAACTTATCTTTGACAGTTTGTACATGATATACTAGTCATCGTGCGCTATGTTCGTCCTTTAAAGTGGCATGTTCGCTGAACAATACGTACAAGTAACAAAGGCTCAGAAAAAGAAATTGTTTAAAGTGTTTTATGTACATATTTAATACGTTATGCTTGTCCTTGCATGAGGTAATAATCGTAATTATAGTAATAAGGTTCAATCATCATATGGTCCAGCTATGCCAACAACAGGTGAGATAATTTCAGATAAATTTAGACAGGCCATAAGACAAACCATTCTATGATCGATATGTGATTACATGTGTTGGACACACGGAATTGTTGATGGAGTTATTAACATCTACATTAATGAAAGCCGTTATGCTAATTGTTATTTCAGGTGTTACCAACTCAATAGTGTGATCATTTCAGTAAGAATAGTTATGGAATTGATCAATGCCTTATTTTTGATATTTTTTACATGACATACTAATCCTTCTGCGCTATGTCCTTCCTTTAAAGTTACATTTTCGCTGAACAAGACTTACAAGTAACGAAAGCCCACAAAAAGAATCTGTTTAAAGTGTTTTATGTAAATATTTTATACGTTATGCTTGTCCTTGCAGGAGGTTATAATGATAATAATGGTAATAATGGTAATAATGGTAATAATGGTAATAATGGTAATAATGGTCAATCATCATATGGATCAGCTATGCCAACAACAGGTGAGATATTTTCAGATGAATTTAGACAGGCCATAAGAGAAACCATTCTGTGGTCGATATGTGGTTACATGTGTTGGAAACACGGAATTGTTTATGGAGTTATAACATATACACTAATGAAAGCCGTTTAGCTGATTGTTATTCCATGCGTTACCAACTCAATTGAGTGGTCATTTAAGTAAGAATAGTTATGGAAATTGATAAATTCCAACTTATCTTTGATAGTTTTTACATGACATACTAGTTCTCCTTTTTTAAGTGTGTTATATGTATACATATTTAATACGTTATGCTTGTCCTTATAGAAGTTTATAATACTAATAATGGTAAGAATGGTAATAATGGTAATAATAGTCAATCATCATATGGTTCAGCTATGCCAAAAACAGGTGAGATAATTTCAGATAAATTTAGACAGGCGATAATATAAACGATTCTGTAGTCGATATTTAGTTACATGTGTTGGACACATGGAAATATGTATGGAGTGATAAACATCTACATTTATGAAAGCCGTTTAGCTGATTGTTATTCCTTTCATTACCAACTCAATTTAGTGGTAATTTAAGTAAGAATACTTATTTCTTATAGTTTTTACATGACATACTAGTCCACCTTTGCTCGGTCCGTCCTTTAAAGTGGCATTTTCGCTGACAAAGACTTACATGGAACAAAAGCCCAGAACACGATTTTGTTAAAGTGTTGTATGTACATGTTTGATATGCTTGCTAGTCCTTGCAGGAGGTTATAATGGTAATAATGGTAATAATGGTAATGGTAATAATGGTAACAATGGTAATAATGGTAATGGTAATAATGGTAATAATGGTAATAACGGTAATAATGGTCAATCATCATATGGTCCAGTTATGCCAACAACAGGTGAGATAATTTCAGATAAACTTAGACAAGTCATAAGATAAACCATTCTATAGTCGATATGTGGTTACATGTGGTGGCCACACGGAATTGTTTATGGATTGATTAACATTTACATTAATGAAAGCCGTATAGAAGTTTGCTATTCCATGTGTTACAAACTCAATTGTGTGGTCATTTAAGTAAGAATAGTTATGGAATTAATAAATGCCCTTTTTCAGTCTTACTTATTTTTTTATTTTTTGACATACCAGTCCTCCTGTTCTCGATCCGTCCTTGAAAGTGGCATTTTTGCTGAACAAGACTTACATGGAACAAAGACCCAGAAAAATCATTTTTATAAAGTGTATTATGTACATATGTAATACGTTATGCTTGTCGTTGCAGGAGGTAATAATGGAAATAATGGTAATAATGGAAATAATGGTAATAATGGAAATAATGGTAATAATGGAAATAATGGAAATAATGGAAATAATGGTAATAATGGAAATAATAATGGAAATAATGGTAATAATGGAAATAATGGTAATAACGGTCAATCATCATATACTGGTGCAGCTATGCCACCAACAGGTGAGATCATTTCAGATACATTTGGACAGGTCATAAAACAAATCATTTTATGATATATATCTGGCAAAAAGCTAAATCCAAGGCTTCTTCACGCGCGATATTTTTACAGCCTGTTCATGGCATGCTTCTGTCAATATCAAGTTATATAAGCATTTCCCGCACGAAGCAAGTCTTGAGTAGATCACTTTGTAAACAGCTAGGTAAAATCACAGTTACTTTTATAAATGAAGGTTTATATCAGTAAAATCTAAAAACATTGCTGCGAAAGGAAAAATTGCTCGTTGTCTTAGACTCATTGCAATAGACAAAACTCTTGGAAGAGTGCATGAATTGTTTATAGTTTGTAATAAATGCACCGTACCAATAAGAACACTATATTGAATACTACCACATTTCAGTGCTTTCAGCTGACTGTTTCAGTGCAGTATGAAATACGGTAAATCCTTTCAAAAGAAAAATGAAGACATTGTGTCAAAAGTAGAAAATGCCCTTGATTTAAAAACGTTAACCTGTTCGAAACGTTAAAGACACTGTAGCAAAACTGAACTAAAAATAAATTACTATTTATTCTGCCATTTCCATGAATTTGACTGAAAACCATGTTTTTTGTGGAGGTGACTTTGTAAAGCCTGCGCAAATATATTATAAATATCTATAACTGAACGTGTAAATAGCAAGTACAGTTGAAACCACTGCGGTAAAACAACAAATGTCTTCTCTAAACAAATGTCTTTTCTTATCAAGTCCCATTTATTTTCCAAATGCCGTCTACTGCAGATGCGTTAAACTGTCTGCACGTGCGAATGGTTAAGATAATGACTAATATCTTTGCTAAACTTATAACAATATACGTATCGTTCAACTTACAGTAGAGGAATATCATAATGGCGTCACGCACGTTCTTTCATTATTTTGCTTAGATTCTGTCATCAAGCAATTCCATATACAACCCATGCATCCGTTGCCTTATGACACGTATCTACTTTTTGTTCGAGATAGAATATATAAATATCTGTCTGGGTCTATAGTCTATGTCAATTATATTGCGTTCATTGAGACAGTAAGATTTAGTAACATGTGACGAAATGTAAGATAACCTTTTTCTGTTCGAATCAAATACTGATAAATTGAAAATTAAGTCACTCTATGTTATAGACTGAAATGTATATATTAGAAAACAACAAAGCTTCCAATGGGGTCTGACATTTATATCAGCTTCCAAACTTCCGTGTTTTTATAATGGAAAATGTTATTTCGCCGGACAAAGATACACTGACGATTTCGACGAATCAATACATAGCAAGGCCAATTTAATAGTATCAAGTATTTTTATTTGTAAATAATGTGTTATGTAATCACCACTAACCAGTTTGATGTAAAAGGACAATACATCTGTGGAAAAGAAAGCAATGTTACGATAATACATCCGTTGAATCAGTCATGCTTTCATCTCCCTCGTTTTGAATACAGTACCATTAGTAAATAGGTAATCGCTCAGTTACACTGAAACTAGACCAGAGCCATGTCAAAAACAAAGCTCAATATCATGCTCATCAATGTGTCAGCCGTCTGGAAATAAAATGTGCTTATTATTATTTCAGCTAAAAAGTGTATGCACAAGGGAAAAATATACAACTCCGGCCAAGTGATTGTCGACAAGTGCGACACGTGTACCTGTAATGATGGAGTGGTCTTCTGTAAAGGTATCAAGTGCCGTAAGTACTTTTTCTTCTTCTTCCGTGTATTGCCCACATTCAGCTTGTTAAATAAACTGGCAAATATGAATATTACAGACGAATATTCGTTGTTTGCTATTTGAAAAGTACAAACGCTCTTTCAGTCATTCAATTTTGTCCCGATAATGTATGCGCTGCAGTAAGATTTAGATAAAACTGTAAAGCGATGAATGGTGAATATACCGCTTGCACATTGAACTGATGTATTCTGAGCTATAATATGTGTTTTTGCACGTACTAGTCACGTGAGGGTGTCGTGTGTTGTGCAGGGCTCTCTTTCTCTTGATATCGTATGGGTAATCATCCCTGTCGATACCTAGCGATTTTGTAGGCGATAATTTGATTTGGCCGATGCAAAGGTAAATCTGAGATGACCTGTGTATACGAGTGTCTGCTACGGCAGAGAAGTTTAAGTCTGGTTTTAATGGTAGTGCATGGATCCCTTTACCGATATTTATCACTTGAGTCTCATCAAGCGATTTTTGGTATCAGCGTTGACAACATGTAATGACATATTGTCATAACATTCGTGGGATTAAACTTCCCGTTCATCGTCAGAATGACATTTATGAATGTTTAATATATATGTTGCGGTGAAAGATGAGAGAGTTAGCAGTAATAGGTTTGGAAATATGTCTAGGCACATTCCACCATAGTTGCTGCGAGAATGGATCGAATCCTGGTTGCAGGATTAATTTTCCGTCATTTAAGTTTATTACTTACATTTTAAATATTGAAGTGATTTATTCTTTTGTTCCTAGCTAAGAAGTGTTTATACAAAGGACGTGTATACACATCCGGACAAGTTTTTAAAGATGATTGTAACACCTGTAAATGTGTAGATGGCAATGTTGGGTGTAGCGAAATGTTCTGCCGTAAGTATTGGAGACTGAGATAGGATGGACGATTAATGTATTTGCTCAATAATATCTCGCATAAAGGCTTCCCTTTGTGGTGGTACTCAAATTAGCAATCTCACCATAAGCAATAGTTTTAAGGACATCCTTTATAGACTCGTTGGCTACCGTATGAGGTCCCTAGAGATAGGTTTGCTCACATTCTACTTATCTCATAAGACTTCGCACGGAAGTCGCTGATATATGGGTGTTCTACCTTAAGTCAACATAAGATGACTTACCAGCCCTGTGTTCCATAGTCACAAAACTCAAAACCTGTTTTGCGAAACCTATATAGGTTTTGTCGATATACCGTTCCTTAGTCGGTTAACCAAACATGTTCTACCTGTTTTCCATTCATAAAACAGGTAGGTTTCGTTCCGTTTGATAGGCATAGCTTAAACTGTCTATGTTGTGTTTACTATGGAACACACGGCTGATGCTCTGTGTTTTACATATGTATGCATTACAGCTTCCAATATATATATGACACAAAGGTCTCACGAAAAGACGATAGTGTTAACAATTATGCAGGAGATCAGATGGACTTTTTTAATGTTAGGGGCCTTCAAACAATTGATTACAACACGACTCTGCCTTCATCATACAATCGTGATCAAATGAATATGTTGAAACTATCTGTTATATATGTCTTTCAGCAAAACCGTGCTACAGAAACAGTGTACAGTACAACCACAACGACGAATGGATGGAATACTGTAACACGTTGGTCTGTATGAACGGAGTCATTGCCACCACGAACTTGACTTGTCGTAAGTAAAGTTATGAATTGATTTACAAAATCACAAAAGTTGAATAAGAGTTTTACAAGATACAAATATGTCGCCTGTAAAATATTAAAAGGCAATAAAAACAAATTAAGCAAAATCTGTTTGAACGAAAAGCGTCTGATATGTGAGACGATTTATGTAACAATGCATTACAGACAAGTGACATGCACAGAGTAATTTTAATAAACAACTCCAGTGGAATGCGCTTACAGTATTGAAACAGTTTCACTCGAAGACTCAGGAGAGTATTCAGATTGTTCTAACACACCAGACGCTCGGCGAATGCTTGCCGAAATCTGCAATTTGATTGGATGGATGATTCGGTAGCACATTTCCGAGTGCTCGGTGCAATCTGAATGTAGCCCTGATTTGAATACAATATGGCTTGGGTAATGACTCATATATCTCGGCAATTTTGCCAATCAGTATTGTTTTTGTTACAGTCGTTTGTTCTCAGCTAGACGCATTGCCATGTATGTTCATGTGATGTCTTCGGCTGGTTAATCCGGATCACAGTGTGCATATATAAGGCGTAAATTTGTATGAGTGGTGCTCATTGTACACCAACATTAATGCGAAAATAACACATGTTGACAAAGTTCTTCTTTCAAACATCCAAATAGATCCTGCTTTAAAGAAGGTTCTTCAAACCTTCTATGACGTATTTGCGGAGAGTGCAGAGTCAAATCAGACTTTGCTCTGACTTCTCTTAAACTACACATATCGCAGATGCCTAATAGTTTGTTTTCGCAGAATGCCACTAATATACTTTCAACAAGTTTGTAGATCCTTAACAGGATACTACACGGTTACTTTAACGTTGTGTATTTAACATCGATTGTGACAACATGCTATCAGCATATATACATCAGACATGAAGTCGGCTTCCCAGACACCTTACAAGTAATAGCGTCGTTTGTTTGGAAAATCCCTAAACACAAAACCCCGTTTTGAACTATGTTCGATTCGTTTTGTCCGATTGTCTGTTTCATGAGGAATAATAGATCGTTTCACATTTTGTAATGTATTAATACTGAAAAATACAAATATTTAATTACATAGTAGAAATATCAAATACAGCAATATTTCTTACACATTGAACAGCCGGGAAACCAGGAACGTGTTCACAAAATATAAAGGATAACGACTGTAATGATTACTGCGTCCATGACGATGATTGTTTCCTCAATGACAAATGTTGCAGTGATGGGTGTGGAAAGAAATGTATTGCTCCTTGGAACGGTGAGTAAAGAATGTTTAACTCTTTCATAATTGTAAACGTTTACTGATGCCTTTACAGCAGATAAGTTTTTAAAACATTGTTGCGAATGAAGTTATTGCTTAGATTCAACATGATTTCCTTTTACCACAATGATTTCAATTATAATCTATAATTTATCTCATAGTTAAATTGATTTTCCACATGTTAACCTATATAATCTTAGATTCGTCTGTTGTTCCCTCAAATGGAAACAATTTGACCCGTTTGAAGCAGAGATTCTCTCATAGATGAGAGCCAATTTTCCATTTTCCCGAAGGTTTTTCACGTATTTCATTTCTAGAATCGTATTTTCTTATTCCAAGACTTCAAAGAATGTGTTTAATGGCGAAATGGGTTATAAACCGTGATTGTCCAAAAGGGTAAATAGATGTATTTGTCTGGCCTGACTGTGATTTTGGAGTCAAATCATTTAATGTTACTAACAGCTATCAATACAATATAAAGTCGGTTTTC
Source organism: Serripes groenlandicus (assembly GCA_031761405.1). Lineage (NCBI taxonomy): Eukaryota > Metazoa > Mollusca > Bivalvia > Cardiida > Cardiidae > Serripes > Serripes groenlandicus. The sequence goes on along the minus strand of JASEVX010000003.1, from coordinate 127,812,078 downwards.
AGATATAACAATTATCCAGGCACGTTACTTACCATGCTACTTGTGTGGCTAGGTAGCTAACGAGTAAGATGCGCTGGCTGATCTTTATTCCTACTATTCGCTAATCATTGAAAAGCGCCACCCACATAAACAAGTGCCTGATGTATTAACAGTGGCGTAGATACATTTATGATTTCAGGCTTTTCTCAAGTTTACTCCAGGCTTAGTAAAATTATTATTTTGTTCATTAGGACGCTATATCCTTCAAAGATATTCAATATTCAAACCACATATATTGATTTTGGTTTGAATATGCCAATATGTAAATCCTCATGATCAAAAGAATATGTTTAAACTAATATGTTTCCTAAATAAATCAGACGTTTACAGCGACTGCTTATCTCGTGCTCGAATATCGTTTGGAAAAAAAGAGTTGTAAGATAATTACCCTTCTATTTCAATTTCAGGAATTATTTATCAGGGAAAATCTTACGAAGACGGTATGTATGTTCATGTATTTGTATTGATGTCTGAACGCATCTGCGTTGGAGTTTAATTGCCTTCAATATTTGCTTTCATGAAACACGACGGGATACCTGTACTAATGGTTTTAGCATAATTATGATATGCGCATCGACGAACTTTGCTACATCTGTAACTACACAATCTATATGCTTGCCTTCGATTGACCATAACTGCACACAATTATATGCAAGCGATTTCCTGCAATCCCGGATCGGTAAATTGGTAGTAAATGCCTCCCTGTTGGGTGCTCAGTGTCGCAGGAATAGCAAACCGACTAGCGCAGCAGTATCAATATTACCGGAAGTACTGGTGTATTTCAGTAAATAAAACGCTATGGTTTAACGGAACAACTCTTTGAATTGAATTAAAAAAAAACGTTCAATCAAAAAAAATGATATAAACATTAATTTTCAAAATGCATAATGAAGAACCGAACCTTAGACTGCAGGGTATCCATACATCAACTAAATATTTTATTGTGTTTTCAGGTGAAACCATTTCGATGGGAGGAGATCCATGTGTGACTTGCAAATGTAGCACAGGAACCATTAAGTGCTCTAAGGTCACCTGTTCCGAGCCAACTTGCGAGAACTCCTACACAGCCGGTGGAGAGTGTTGTAAGAAATGCCCGGATGATAATTAATCAATATTCTGAACATAGGAGCGAATAAACTAAAATAGCTTAAGTTATACAACACAACATATAGTTGAATACAGACATACTGCTGCCGAGGTGCATTCAAACTTATCGCTCACAAGGTAGCTATCTATAGCTGAAATCATTACAGTTCACCTAATGGTCTATCAAGAGAATGCAATGGCCGTTTATTTACATTTTAAGATCACTATTATTCTATAAGTATCCCCATCTTTATAAAAGTATGTTCTCTTCTTTGGGAGAGTAAACATGAAACTGTTTTGTTCAATTCTTTGACAGATAAAGGCTCAAATAAAAGTGTTGCTTAAGTTATAACTGTGTTCTTCATGTGTTGTACCTATTATTTCGGATGACTGTTTACCTGACGTTTAAGTTCTTCGAGTCGTCTGCCTCAAAACACACACGCAAACGGTTAACGCAATGAAAAGGAAAGGTTTAAACATGATGTTTGGGAGATGTTACTCTTTTCGAGAAATCAATTTTATCTTTATCGACAACACGTCACATGACCAAATGGTTATCCGGGACCTTATGGGCTACATTTATTATATGGCTGCATGTAGTTATCTCCCTTGAATTTAACGGGACCAAGGGAGTTAACAAAATCAATTGATTTAACCACGTCGTATGGACAGCGACATCAAAATGTTATGAATTAAATGGCAACATTCTTATGTGTTATATTTTCGAACGATTTCTGGCTTGGTCACAGTGTCCCAAATTTCGAATGTATGTTGTCGAACTTTTAGAAAAAAGTGTTTTCTATTAACTCTTCTCACATACAACAAATCTCATGGCAATAGTATTTGAAATCTCGTAACAAATGTATCATGATTGAATCAATTCATAATCATTATGGCAAAAGCATAAATCGCTCATTGCGACTCATTTCTTATTTCGCCATTATGTTTCCGAATGTCATCTGCTGCTGATGCGTAAAGGTACGTGTATATAGAAATGGGTTGATACATGACACTGTATATAATTCAACGTATTACTTGACAACGTCAACCAGATCCTGTCCTGTGCTCAAAGGCTAAGGGTTAAGGTGATATTGTAAGGTTTATACAATATCTCACGGCAAATATATCGTAAATCTCGTAAAGAAATGTATCATGATTTAATCAAGATGAAACATTATGGGAAAAGGAGAACTCGATTATTGCGACCAATTTCTCATTTCGCCAAGTTTTCGAATGGCTTTTGCTATTGATGCGTAAAAGTAAAGGGTATGTAGAAATGGGTTGATCCATGACACTGTATATAATTCAACGTAGTACTTGACTACGTCAACCTGATCCTACCATGTGTTCAAAGGATATGGGTTATGTTAATATTGTCTGGTTAATACAAACGTTTCATGGTAGATGACAAGGTGAGTTTCGAGTAGCAGCAAAATTATAGGAATATATTCCATGTTGAAAATTAGGTAAACGTCAACCTAATTATGCCATGAGTTCAAACGGTAAGGGTGACATTGTCAGATAAATACAAGGGTTTCGTGGTAGACGACACGGTGTGTTTCTAAACAAATGTCCCGGAGTAGCAGCATCATTACAGCGATATATCCCAGTTTGAAAAGTATGTGAACGTTAACGTTACAACATGAAACATGTTCAACACCAATTGGAAGAATTGTTTAAAAGAAAAAACAAAGTCATGTTTGATTGAAAACGCCCAGCTTTAAGATTCTGCAAAAGTACAAGGGAGATGACTCTACCAACCTTATTCACGAATATCGAAGTACCTAACGTAAAGCCTTATTTCATGTTTCGCTTGATCTCATTAGTCGAATTGTCAGAAGGAACACAGATTTCTTATATGAAAGTGATAGTATAGACAGGTCAAATTGCATGGCCAATGCCTAGGGTTTGTTGGAAATGTTTTGGAAAAATGCATCGAATATTTGAAAGTACTTACAAGGACTTGCCACAAGGGCTAAACATGCTTAATAAATGAAAACCGTGTGTTACGAGGGACGTAGACAACTTATATAAGTTGCTGATATTATATATAATAGGAGTGTCTATAGACACAGACAGAGTTATCACCCTTGATATACTATAAGATACTCAGTTATCCGACAGTCAAACGTTATGACTAACGTCGAACAAACTATTCCGGAGGCATACAAAAAGCTGTGACATTTGACATATCATCGTCAGTAAGGTGTACTTTATAGACTTTACTTACCATAAAACCTTTATTACGGGAATCTTAACACAAGTTATATTTACGATCGACGTACATTTACGTCATTTTACGTACCTGACGGTATATTCTGATACAACTAGTTGTAGCGCTTTCATGCCACGCAAATGTATCGTGACATACGTAGAGAAGTAATGTACGTGACGTCATTTCATACTATCGGGGCGACAGATATTTTATAATGACTGCAATAATATAATTTATAACATAAATCCCTGTATTGGAGTATCAGAATTCCATGACATAAGTATCATATAACACTTCTAGTTTGGTTTCCAGTCTTACGCTCAATTCTTTGTTACGCCGCTAAAAAGCAAACAATGAAAATGTTGGCACGTCAGCAGTTTGACGATAAAAACATTTGTCACGTTGGTGCGGCACATTTTATGTATATTACGCATTATAAATCACTTTATGTGATAAATATAATATCTCGTTCGTGTTTATTTATTATGAAAAATAGCCAAGGCTCGCGGCATATCATCTTAATTAACTAGTTTAATATACACACTCATGAAATATCCTCTATGTAAATAATTCAGACATCTAACACAAACGTGAATGTAATGGTGTTGATAACAAATGTTAGACATACAGTATCACCAATTGTACGACAATACAATGTTTCTTTGTTTAGTTTAGGTTAAACTTATTTATTTTAAATCGAGTGCAATACCAGCTTTAAGCTTATTTTAATCACGCTCAGTGTCTGCTTCCTGTAGGCATAACCAGTACTTGCGCCGTTCGTGTGGAAAAATCTCAAAGTACATAACCTGCTCATCACGGGTTTTGAACACGGGACTTTAATTGATGCATACCGGACAGTCAATCACCAGACAAAACTCAAATATATAGCTAATCAATCAAAGTTTGCATTTTCTAACAACTGTTATATACACAATCAATAAATGGACCAATGATAAGCCTTTAGCATTTATGTCTGAAGTCATTTATGGTTATTGACAGTTACATGTAAATATATTTCATATGTTTAACAAAAACAGAGTCTTTGTATATCGATTGTTCATGTACAATTTCACTAAACGAATATTGCGATATTTGTGAAATTGTATAAAGAAATAAACGTTGACTTCGGAATACAGCATTTTGTCCAATGCAATCGGAAATAGGAAGACACTGTAGTGCCTTCGTGAATACACGATTTACCCCGTCAATCTAAGTATACACAATTACGAACATTCATCGAGGCACCGTGTCTACCTCAATTTAGTGAACGTTGACTTCGGAATACAGCATTTTGTTCAATGCAATCAGAAATAGGAAGACACAGTAGTGCGTTTGTGAATACTCGATTTACCCCGTCGATCTAAGTATACACAATTACGAACATTCATCGAGGCACCATGTCTACCTGTTTCGAGTGCAGTTGACTGGGTGATGTAGTCTGCGTCTGGGGTCAATTAAATTTCATATTATCTTCTATTACGTTTACCAGTTTGAAAACACAATTGAACATCCATTTAAAAACAATTTACGTATTGAGCCGCTAACAAATCTATACAAAGATGCGTTTTTCCACGATTACATGAATCCTTAACCGGCTCCATTGTGTACTTGTTAGAGCGTCCATCTTAGGGGTGATAGGTCGAGGTTCGATCCCAGGTCGAGTCATACCAAATTCTTGCAAATGCTATTAATGAAGTATCTTTTTGACGATCAGGACTATCACTTCCGGTCAAAACAAACAACCCGATGAGACGTACTTTTTGGCGGTCATCTCTAATCTTCATCGAACATCAGGTTTACCCTCCCTGTCGAGTAGCTATTGTCTTCTCTCTCCAATTAAGGTGTCTACTGCATATCCCGCTACCTGTAATTCGTGTTTTTGTTCTTTGTATGTGTATGGTATCCAGGCTGCAGACCGATCCAAGCTTATCACAGTTTGCGTGTACCCCACCCACCCATCACCGGCAGCTCCAGTCAACCTAAATTGTCAACTGGGAGACAACTCAAATTGTCAGGATTGTCCCCAGTATCAACCTTTCTCTTTTGTCGATACTGTTTGGTGGTTTAGGCTGGGAGAGGAATAGGCAAGCCGCGACCTGAGATATACACATCATTGTCAATTTCATGAATTCTGCAAGAACCGCATACAAGCATCCAACCTGCACAACACACATCATTTTACAGTTTATCTCTACTTGTTGTTCTTCATAGAATCTTACCTAACCTTTTACAATTTGTTCTTTTTATACTTTACTGTAAATTAAAGCTATTTTTGTGTTGTTTTAAATTTGTTACGACATTTAGTATTAGAGCAGCCTTCAGAAGGCTTACACTGAAGGTCAAACTCCTAGAGTGGAGGCCCAGTGTCGAAGCTGCTGTCAGACGTTTTTTGTCTTCTTCTTATTCTTTATTATATATTTGGGAGTTTTTTTCCTCAATTATTTTTTATAACAATGTCGTCAGCTTTTTCTGACAATTTTTTAGAACATGGTGAGCCTATCAATCCTGGTCAGAGGCACTTGCTGTCAAAGAATACGTGGACACACAGGTTGTTCATTAAGTCAATAACAAGAGGGAGTGACTTCGGGGGGGTATCCCCCAAGACACTCGCCCAAAACATAGCTAGTGCCCTGACCGGGTTGATTCTAAATATAATTATGCTGAAAAATGGGTCCTTTTTGGCCCAACCCAAATCGGCCGAATCCTTGGCAAGAATCCTCAATATGGGCGTTTTTGCCATAGGCAACATTAGAGCGGTGGCCTATAATCCTGATAGAATGGTCACTTGCCAAGGCGTCATCCACTGCAGACCGCTACAAGACCACTCAGAAAACATTGAAAATCAGGCAAATACTTTGAAAACATCTATTCCCATCTTAAAAATGGAGAGAATTAGAAATCGTCATGGTAGTCCCACCGGAGTAGTGAAGATCACTTTTCTGGGAGCGACTCTCCCAGATTACGTATCATATTCAAATACAGACATATCGCTCCCGGTGGAACATTACCAGACTCCACCGCTCAGATGCTTCAAATGCCAAGGGTTCGGCCATACAGCAAAACATTGTAACAATAACATTAAGTGTGCCCGTTGTGCTGGCCCACATAACAGCAGCACAAATGCGTGCTCGGCAAACATTCTGTGCTGTCCAAACTGTCGGGGGGGACATACTTCCAGATTCAGACTGTGTCCGGCCTACTTACAGGCTTCACAAATTCAGCAATATAAGAACAACCACGGTTGTTCTTGGACACGGGCTGAGTCTGCGGTGATTGACTCTAAGAGTCAAAAAACACATCCTCCGCCCAGGCCTCTGACCCAAAATAAACGTCCAGCCGCTATGTCAGCACTTAATATAGACAAAGATTACACACGGCCTACTTACTATCAAATGGTCAAGACCCCTCCCCAGTTAACAAATTCCCATGAACAACCAAATTTGCCAAGAAGGTTAAGTAATAGGCAGCAAAGGGAGACCGAGCATGGTTCGAATCCCGGTGTAGAAATAAGCCCCAGGGGTAAACACGGATTAATCCTGGATCCCCTCGGGCAGTCATCCCCTCAGCCCCCAAAGAGCCCTATGTCTTCTGGCATCAGCTGGGGCTCTTCTGTATATAATAGTCCTGTCTCCAAAGGGTCAGAGGTGGGGGTGGGATCTCATACCCCTTCCGACGATAGCAGGGAGGGAAGTGGGGACTTCTCGCTCACGGATGTGTCCCAAGTAGACTCATCCTCGAGTGGGGATACCCCGCCCCCTTTACAGCATAGACCATCTACACGGGATATGGGATGTCAAACTGATCCAATTTCAAAGTCCCATGAGTCAACAACATCACAGACCTCTCCTTTCAAAGTGAACATAGAATTCAAAAAAGAGATCAGAACTTTTACCCTGGAACAGTTATCTCGGGCTATAGCCGAGGTGGCTGAAGAAAGGGCACTAAACGGCATTATTAATATAAGCAACATCAAATCAAAAGTTGTTCAGATTTGCTCAGAAAGAAACCTCTTCATTGCAACAAAAAAGTCTGAGCCATCTCCATCCCATATCCCATTAGCAATACCTCCAGCACAGCGGGCAGCACCCTCGCCGGTTGCAACACTGGTCACCGATAACAATTTGCAAACATCACATAGTGCCCCAAAGGCTGCGGAGTCCCGGCTAAAGACGCTTAACTCCCCATTCAAATTGAAGGGCGGGCAGAGGCGCTGGAGCCGGGGCCCCCCAGCTGCTGGCGGCGTAAAGAGGCAAATCTTCAGACTATAATTTCAATATGGACAGGAATCTAAAAATCCTTAACTTTAATGTTGGTGGGCTTTCAGCCCGTAAACATACTGAAATTAAACACTTTTTGGACTCAAATCAAATTGATATACTCTGTATTTAGGAATCTAAACTCAAGAGTAATACCTTGAAAAATATTCCTGGGTACAGATCAGAATACAAATACTTAAACACACAGAATAATATAGGCTTTGGGGGGTTAATTACTTATTTCAAAAACGGGGTCAATTATAAAAATATCGAAATAGACAATGTAAGGGATCAAAATGGGGCTATCATTCTAGAACTTCAAAAATTTGAACTATTTTATGGCAAATCTCCATTCACTCTTTTTAACTTATATTCAAGGGGGTGCGACCTAGAAACTTTAGAACATTTAGACAAGCATATCTTAAATACGGAATTTGTGTTAACTGGTGATTTCAACGCACATAACTTTATCTGGGGATCTTCAAAAACTGACAGCCAGGGACGTGCAGTCGAGGAATGGGTGTCAAAGCACGGACTCGTGCTGCACAATGATGGCTCGTCCACCAGGGTTGATCTAGGCCGTGGATGTTTCACGTGCATAGATCTAACCATCACAAGTCCGAAACTTGCCAGCGAACTAGGCTGGCAAGTTACTGACGATAATTTGGGTTCAGACCATTTCCCAATCTTAATATCAATGACAAGATCAAACGAAAATTTCAAAAATGCAGAAGATAGGTTCAAGTTCGAAAAAGCAGATTGGGAAATGTACAAAACTAAAAGTGGAGAGATCTCCCTTACAGAAGTCTATCATCCAAACATAAATTTATTCATAAATCAATTACAGAAAAATTCCTGTCCATAGCTAGAGACTCAATCCCAGTCGGTAAACCATGCAAAAAAAATAAAAAAAATGTACCGTGGTGGAACGAATTTTGTGAAAATGCAGTCAAGAGAAAGCATGTAATTTATACTTTAAGAAAATCGCCTAGTGAAGTCAATTTGGTCAAATTGAAAGAAGCAATAGCCCACTGCAAAAAGGTTATTCTAGAAAACAAAACACAAAACTGGGCTGATTTCTGCGAATCCTGCATAGTAAACCCTAAAAATTCCAGGGATTTTTGGAATAAGATTCGCAGAATTAAAGGTACCTCATTCACACCAATCCCTGTATTAAATAACACAGCAGGTGTTTCGATTACCCCCCTTGACAAAGCAAATTCCCTTGTCTCCCACTACGCAAAAGTAGCTAGTGATGAAATCCTAGACCCATCTGTTTTGGCCCATCAAAAACAATTTGAAAATGTTTAAACATATGTCCGAGTCAGCCTTAAAAATATGGTTAACTTTTTTCAATAAAGTATGGAGTGAGGGTAGATTTCCAGAGGATTGGAAGCTAGCTTGCGTGATTCCCCTACACAAAAAAGGAAAATATAAAAATGAACCTAAATCATACAGACCGATAAGCCTGACATCTCACCCTGGTAAATTGCTAGAGGGGATGGTCAAGGCACGTTTGGAACGACTTTTAGAATCAAAAAACATAATAAATCCCCTTCAATCTGGCTTCAGAAAGGGACGTAGCACGCTCGATCACTTAGTGCCGCTTCAACATGATGTACTCAAATCTAAAAATAGAGGGCATCATGTTCTAGCGATTTTTCTGGACTTAGAGGCCGCTTTCGATCTGGCTTGGCACTCAGGCATTCTATATAAATTAAAAAAACACGGACTCGCGGGGCGATGCTTCAATTATATACGGGCCTTCTTGTTGGACAGGAAAATCACAGTTAAAGTCGAGGGTACCCTCTCAGATACTCAAACTCTGAAGAGAGGTACGCCCCCGGGCGCCATAATTTCCCCTCTACTCTTCTCTCTATTAATTAATGATTTCCCTGATGTATCTGAGGGGTCAGGGATGGTTATTAGCCAATATGCCGACGACTCAGGCAGTTGGCTCTGTGGAGGCAATATTCAATACCTACAAAGAAAGGCACAGATAGGACTTGACTCCATTTGGCGCTGGTCCCAAGAGTGGGGCTTCAAAATTAGTCAGGCAAAAACAGTAGGGGTATTATTTGGTCACATAAACTCGCACCAAGTGGACGTATCCTTAGGAAACACAAAAATACAATTTAAGAAGACTGTAAAAATTTTGGGCATGACTCTTGATGAGAGGTTTACTTTACAGTCACATATAAATGAACTGGTCACCAAATGCCAACAGGACTTGAATTTAATGAGAATTCTGAGGGGCACAAAATTTGGTTCGGATAAAAACTCGCTCCTCCTTCTCTACAAGTCCTTAATACGTCCAAAGCTAGACTATGGTGCCGAAGTCTATGCTTGTGCAGCAAAAACTAATTTAAACCGATTAAGTACTGTTCAACATAAGGCCTTAGTTATAGCTCTGAGAGCTCTACCCACCACTCCATTATATATACTTGAGCAAGAAGCTGGGATTGAGCCTCTAAATCTACGCCGCGAAGAGCAATCCCTAAAGTACCTGGCTAGGGTTAAAAGTAGACCTTGCAACCCTGTGAATGCAATCATTGGAGCCGATTTCTTCGTCAAAGCTAAATACAAAAAAGCCAAACTCCCATTCGGAGCCCAGGTTCAACAGCTTGCCGAGGAATATCGGATCCATGAGTGCAATGTAGCGGACCTTAGACCCCGTCTAGAGTCACCCTGGATGCTAGCTCCCCCTGTAGTCGACATGTCCCTAAGTTTGAGGTTTAACAAGAATGATCATCCACCAAAAAATTTAGAGATCACAAATGATCATATCTCCTCAAATTACGCTGAGTACTTAAAAATTTATACAGACGGTAGTAAAGATACAAATCAGACAGTTGCGGCAGCAATGGTTATACCATCAGAAAATGTTACCATATCAAAAAGACTCAGCAACAAGTTATCTATATATGCTGCCGAACTGATCGCAATCCAATATGCTTTTAACAGGACTCTCGTCAACCGACCACATACTGTTGCTATTCTATCAGACTCGTTATTCGCACTCCAATCTATTCATCAAAGAAACAGCAAATCAAGGCCTGATCTTATAGAAAATATAATCTCCCTTCATGATCAGTGCTATGTAAATGACATAAAAGTTAAATTAATGTGGTGTCCAGCTCATGTCGACGTCCAGGGAAATGATATAGCAGATAGGGCGGCAAAGGACGGATTAGGGTGCTCTGTCGTTGACAATGTTCCCCTGGCAGCAACTGAAATCTACTCCATAATTAGGTGCATCAAAAACCAAAAATGGAGTAAAGGGCTGGCGGACAAAACAAAGAGCCAGCTCATCCCACCTCAGGGAGCCAGTCTTAGCCAGCCACACAAGTATTCTACCTGTAAAAGGGTGGATAAGTGCGTGACTAGGCTGAGGCTGGGATTCAATCTGCTGCCGGGGAGTATGGGACGGTTCATACTGGACAAACCTAAAATATGTCCCGTATGTGTCGTCCCAGATACTACAGAGCATTTTCTGTTGCATTGCAGGGTTCACGGGGATTCAAGGAAAACGCTCTCCGATGTCGTACTGAGGTCTGGCGGCCAAATGGACATACATACATTACTCTTTCCGTCCAAGGCCCTCCGGACCTCTACGTTTATGGCATTGGAGTTCTACATTTTAGATTGTCAGATGACAGACAAGATATAGGTGTCATCTGCATAATCTTTTTCTGTCCATTTTTTATTTTTCCGAATTCAGTGCAATTTTTACATTTATTTTACTTCCTTTTCGCCAATGTTTGTCTGTTTTGGGGTGCGTTCCATCGCGTCCGCGCCCTTAAATATTTAAGGATTGACTTAACACGTCCTTGACCTACATTGGATGAAGTATGACCCACTTTCTTAATTACTGACCTACATCTCTAAATTACCCAAGACTGGGGCTTTAGATCTCGTCCGCACTCTGTCTCATCTTATCCTTTTTCACATTGTTTACATTAATATTTTACATTCATCAAAGGGATACTATCTACATACCCTTCAGGTTTACTATTAAATGACATTTGACAGAGCGGACAAAAAGCCCAATGCATCAAACCATTGAAAACAAATCTACGCGCAGATGTAGGTTTTCTTCCAAGTCTTTTTAATTTTTTACCTTGAAATTGCACTGTTTTCTGCCCTGGCCGGTACTACATGGGATATAGCATCAATAAAATGGGCTCCCGAGTCATTAGTCGAAAATGGCACACGCTTTTTCCGTGTGCTGATGCAATCGTCTCGCGGACTGAGCTGTCTGGTGGATGGGATTTGCTACATGTTGGTACCCGTCTGCGCGTGTGCGGCACCCTTCATTTGCGTGACGGGGGGATGGCGATATCTGAGTCATTTACGAAAGATGTCCTCCCCGTCAGCTTTTGTTGGGGTGCGTGCGCGGGCGGGGGCTAGCATGAGCAAGTGTACAGGGAGCATAGCTGCGAAATCCATCAGGCGGCTGGTTGGTGGGACTAGATATGACAAAGGAGCCCACTCATCAATATGCACCAGTGTTGCAATCAGGTCATACATTTTTAAACTATGTAAATATTTTATCCTACAGGGCTAGCACAGTGTGGGATATATGTATATAGCACTAGTTTTAATGGGTCCGTAAGGGTCGTTTTTGCTGGATGGTGCGCATATTGCTGGAGGTATTTTTTAAGCCAAATGTTTTAACCACACTGTGCCACTACGCTGTAGCATTTGTTTTATGTTATTTTTCATATGTATTTCGTCTTTTAAAAATCAGTCTTAGTTCTTCATTTTTTAGTGATTATTTATATAACAAGTTCGCCCTTTGCCCACAACGGGGCCTGTGATTGGCTGCACGTTAGATCTGGTCGACTCGTCCTTCAACATAGAATTATGAGTGAAGGTCGAGCTTGGCCGGAAAAGCGTATTGAAATTAGGCCAATCAGGGACACCGTTGTGGAGGAGGGTTTGGGAGTGCTTTTTTGGCACATTTTCTTTCTATATATCTTTTTTTTTTTTTTTTTTTTTATATTTTTCATCTTAATACTCTACTTTTAAATAATAGCAAAAAAAGATTTTTTTCTTTAAAAAGTTATTCCCTTTATTTTTAAAAATAAATATTTATATTCGCCCTTTGCCCATCTACATCGGCTAAAGGGTAAAACAGTTACCTGTACAACGGGGCCTGTGATTGGCTGGACGCTAACTCTGATCAAGTCGTCTGTCACCATAGATTTGTGTGTGAAAGTCGAGCTTGACCAGAAAAGCGGATTGAAATTCGGCCAATCAGGAGCGCCGTTGTGGAGGTCTGTTAGGTAGTGCTTTTTTTTGCACTTTCTCTTTTACATTAATTTTTTTTATCAATTGTTTGACAAAATATCTTATAAACACACACACCTATATACCCACATACAATAATGTACTTATAAACAGAAAGCGGGATATGCAACAATGAAATATAAGCAGACAGTGTCAAAAGTCATACATATTATAATAAAAACATTGAAAAAAAAAAACCCATATATAGTCTACCCCCAGTAATAAAAAAAAATTGGAGACAGAAAAATAGCTGCTCGCCAAATGGCTTTATGCCGATAGGCGAGGGTAAACAACCCCATAAGATTGGTTTGATCAGGACTACTTGGATAGCAAACAATTTGGCACCTATAAAACGGTGTCAGAATAAATAATATTGGTAAAGTAAACCAAGAAACGCCGTTAAATACCCGTTGAAACAATTGTTAAAAATGGCGGAAACTGGTAACAAAAACAAAACAAGCTAAGATGAAATCTATCTGTTCACGTTTTGTAGTTTGTACTTTGCTTAAGATATTTTTAGACCGAAATAGTTACAATTACCTAAATCGTAACTGTCGACAGTTATTTGTAACGAACGATAACAGTTATATTAAATTAACATGTTTTGTGTAATTTACACACTGTTTGCTGCATTCAAATTTATACATATACTTTGGATCACGAACTGTGAAATGCTCGCGTACTTAAAGTGCAGTCACGACCTACGATTTATTGAGATTTCCAAACAACGTTAACATTAGTAACCTTTAAATAGTATATAAAGGCCACCGGCCCGTAATCATTATACAATGTATAGATACACAAGTAATTCACCGTTGCGAAAGATTACAACAGAGCGGAAAAGTTTATTAGGAAACAAATAAGCTACCTTTGCAATGACTTTTGTTAAAGCTACAATCAACGGTATTGTATGGCTCAAATCATCTCTCCCGTTATACTATGAACACAATAATGACTGTCCTTCTGCACCAAACGTATCACACTAAAAGAAGACATGGTATTCATTTTCAACAATCACAATAACTTTAGAGAGCAAACAAAAGAAACATGCATGATTTTCCCTTTCAATATTAGAATGTGTCCTTAATTCAAGTTTATGGCTAGAACAACGTAAACGTCCTAAAGCCTTTCGTATATTCGCAGAGATATCTATCATACGATATATTTCCGGATTTAACAAAGAAGCTATATGTTTATAGAGATCACATATCAAAAACCTACATAAATGAAAGACGTTTCACATGTGTTGCCAAGATGACTTCATATGATTTCAGCATGAAATAGGGTTGATTTGGAAATCAACTATTTGGCATATGCAGAGGTTTACACCAATATTCAATCACGTTAGTTATTCATACATGAATAGTACATAAAGGTAATGTTGTACTATTTACACTAACAATTCACGACAATATTGTAGGTGTACATTTTCTATAATATCAGAGAAGTCAGTCCCCCATATGTAAGAATCGGTATTTACTTTAATATGATTTGATAGAGAATATGCCTTTCTTGGCTTGAGCCGCAAGTTTGTAGTTTGCAGATGACCTCGATAGCTTTGGAGTAAATAAAAAAAGAATTGTTATCAACAGGCATTGTTTTAACTTTAGCCCCTCCAAGTTGCAGTTTGCATTTGATCTCAATGGTCGACCAACGTGACTTAATACATCAGTGAATAGAATAGACCCAACTGGATTATAGTACCACTGACATAAATTCTTGGACAATTTCGTTTTAAAACCTTTTGTATAAATACATTTAACAGTATTAGACTGATTAGGTCCCCTTGCATAGTTTCAATGATCCAGGGAATTAATGAGATATTGTGTTACCTACTATCACTGAATACATCGACAATAGTAATTTAAACAATAGTTCCTTGTCACCCCCTATGTCCCTATGTTGTAAAGTACTTACCAATGTATTACGAACAATATAATCAAATACTTTTTGAAAATATACATATAAGACATACAAACGACCACCTAGTTTAGAAATAGATTTCCATATCATTCTTTTGTAACAAAGCAACCCGTATAATAATATTTCAACATTTTATTTACTAGAATAGCAGAGTCACCAGCTGCCAAAACCAGACTCGCTGACGAATATACATTTACTTCAGTATATATATAGTCACATTAAGGGAGAAGGTTTTTCATAAATTAATGGTCAATCTTATTTTATCATTTTAATCTGCACGTGAACTCTCGATGTAAACATGTGAACATGTACAGTGCAATTAGCTAGTTATATTGAATGATACTATCAATTATAACTTTACTATTTCTAATAATGTATCGACTACCGAAAAGCCATGACGGAAACCCGCTCGTTTTCATCAAGTAAGTCAAAAGTATCAACCCATCTATATAACCTATTATTAACAATGTTTAAAAATATTTAAAAATATTTTATATAATACATTTACATGAGAAATACCTCTATAACTACTAGGATTTTCCCTTTTCTAACTAGTACACAGGAACGATTATGCGAAGACTCCAAGATTCGGGAAACAGATCCGAGTTCAATATTTCATTAAATAGAATTTCGAGATATAGGGATATCTACGGTGTAGCGTTAGGACCATCGTGCTATCGCGCACTCGCGATGCCACGATAGCACGATGACACGATGGTGATGACACGATGACACGATGGCACGATGGTGATGGTACGATGACACGATGGTGATGACACGATAGCACGATGACGATCGCGCGATGAAACAATGACACGATGGTGATGACACGATGACACGATGCCGATGACGCGATATAACATATCGTCATTGTCATCGTCCCACCGTGCCATCACCATGTTGTCATCGTGTCATCACCATCGTGCTATCGTACTATCGTGCCATCACCATTATGTCATCGTGTCATCGCGCCATCGTCATCGGGCTATCGTGTCATCACCATCGTATCATCGTACCATCACCATCGTGTCATCGTGTTATCGTAGCAACACCTTCCTATCTGACATGCGCATAGACTTGCACTTGCGTCATGAAGTCGTCTGATGAAGAAAGCGGTAAGTTTACGGTGTTCCATTAGGGCCATCGTGCCATATTACGCATCATAAATCACTTTATGTGATAAATATAATATCTCGTTCGTGTTTATTTATTATAAAAAATAGCCAAGGCTCGCGGCATATCATCTTAATTAACTCGTTTAATATACACACTCATGAAATATCCTCTATGTAAATAATTCAGACATCTAACACAAACGTGAATGTAATGGTGTTGATAACAAATGTTAGACATACAGTATCACCAATTGTACGACAATACAATGTTTCTTTGTTTAGTTTAGGTTAAACTTATTTATTTTAAATCGAGTGCAATACCAGCTAGGCATAACCAGTACTTGCGCCGTTCGTGTGGAAAAATCTCAAAGTACATAACCTGCTCATCACGGGTTTTGAACACGGGACTTTAATTGATGCATACCGGACAGTCAATCACCAGACAAAACTCAAATATATAGCTAATCAATCAAAGTTTGCATTTTCTAACAACTGTTATATACACAATCAATAAATGGACCAATGATAAGCCTTTAGCATTTATGTCTGAAGTCATTTATGGTCATTGACAGTTACATGTAAATATATTTCATATGTTTAACAAAAACAGAGTCTTTGTATATCGATTGTTCATGTACAATTTCACTAAAGGAATATTGCGATATTTGTGAAATTGTATAAAGAAAAAAACGTTGACTTCGGAATACAGCATTTTGTCCAATGCAATCGGAAATAGGAAGACACTGTAGTGCCTTCGTGAATACACGATTTACCCCGTCAATCTAAGTATACACAATTACGAACATTCATCGAGGCACCGTGTCTACCTCAATTTAGTGAAAGTTGACTTCGGAATACAGCATTTTGTTCAATGCAATCAGAAATAGGAAGACACAGTAGTGCGTTTGTGAATACTCGATTTACCCCGTCGATCTAAGTATACACAATTACGAACATTCATCGAGGCACCATGTCTACCTGTTTCGAGTGCAGTTGACTGGGTGATGTAGTCTGCGTCTGGGGTCAATTAAACTTCATATTATCTTCTATTACGTTTACCAGTTTGAAAACACAATTGAACATCCATTTAAAAACAATTTACGTATTGAGCCGCTAACATATCTATAAAAAGATGCGTTTTTCCACGATTACATGAATCCTTAACCGGCTCCATTGTGTACTTGTTAGAGCGTCCATCTTAGGGGTGAGAGGTCAAGGTTCGATCCCAGGTCGAGTCATACCGAATCTAGTAAATGGTATTAATGAACTATTTTCTTGACGATCAGGACTACTTGGATAGCAAACAATTTGGCACCTATAAAACGGTGTCAGAATAAATAATATTGGTAAAGTAAACCAAGAAACGCCGTTAAATATCCGTTGAAACAATTGATAAAAATGGCGGAAACTGGTAACAAAAACAAAACAAGCTAAGATGAAATCTATCTGTTCACGTTTTGTAGTTTGTACTTTGCTCAAGATATTTTTAGACCGAAATAGTTACAATTACCTAAATCGTAACTGTCGACAGTTATTTGTAACGAACGATAACAGTTATATTAAATTAACATGTTTTGTGTAATTTACACACTGTTTGCTGCATTCAAATTTATACATATACTTTGGATCACGAACTGTGAAATGCTCGCGTACTTAAAGTGCAGTCACGACCTACGATTTATTGAGATTTCCAAACAACGTTAACATTAGTAACCTTTAAATGGTATATAAAGGCCACCGGCCCGTAATCATTATACAATGTATAGATACACAAGTAATTCACCGTTGCGAAAGATTACAACAGAGCGGAAAAGTTTATTAGGAAACAAATAAGCTATCTTTGCAATGACTTTTGTTAAAGCTACAATCAACGGTAGTGTATGGCAACGACTTTGGTATTTTCTAATAACCATAATGTTTTAACTAATGAGTAAATGATAAACGCTCCTCAAATCATCTCTCCCGTTATACTATGAACACAATAATGCCTGTTTTTCTGCACCAAACGTATCACACTAAAAGAAGACATGGTATTCATTTTCAACAATCACAATAACTTTAGAGAGCAAACAAAAGAAACATGCACGATTTTCCCTTTCAATATTAGAATGTGTCCTTAATTCAAGTTTATGGCTAGAACCACGAAAACGTCCTAAAGCCTTTCGTATATTCGCAGAGATATCTATCATACGATATATTTCCGGATTTAACAAAGAATCTATATGTTTATAGAGATCACATATCAAAAACCTACATAAATGAAAGACGTTTCACATGTGTTGCCAAGATGACTTCATATGATTTCAGCATGAAATATGATTGATTTGGAAATCAACTAGTTGGCATATGCAGAGGTTTACACCAATATTCAATCACGTCAGTTATTTATACATGAATAGTACATAAAGGTAATGTTGTACTCTTTACACTAACAATTCACGACAATATTGTAGGTGTACATTTTCTATAATATCAGAGAAGTCAGTCCCCCATATGTAAGAATCGGAATTTACTTTAATATGATTTGATAGAGAATATACCTTTCTTGGCTTGAGCCGCAAGTTTGTAGTTTGCAGATGACCTCGATAGCTTTGGAGTAAATAAAAAAAGAATTGTTATCAACAGGCATAGTTTTAACTTTAGCCCCTCCAAGTTGCAGTTTGAATTTGATCTCAATGGTCGACCAACGTGACTTAATACATCAGCGAATAGAATAGACCCAACTGGATTATAGTACCACTGATATAAATTCTTGGACAATTTTGTTTTTAAAACTTTTGTATAAATACATTTAACAGTATTAGACTGATTAGGTCCCCTTGCATAGTTTCAATGATCCAGGGAATTAATGAGATATTGTGTTACCTACTCTCACTGAATACATTGACAATAGTAATTTAAACAATAGTTCCTTGTCAACCCCTATGTCCCTATGTTGTAAAGTACTTACCAATGTATTACGAACAATAGAATCAAATACTTTTTGAAAATATACATATAAGACATACAAACGACCACCTAGTTTAGAAATAGATTTCCATATCATTCTTTTGTAACAAAGCCACCCGTATAATAATATTTCAACATTGTATTTACTAGAATAGCAGCGTCACCAGCTGCCAAAACCAGATTCGCTGACGAATAAACATTTACTTCAGTATATATATCTTATTTTATCATTTTAATCTGCACGTGAACTCTCGATGTACACATGTGAACATGTACAGTGCAATTAGCTAGTTATATTGAATGATACTATCAATTATAACTTTACTATTTGTAATAATGTATCGACTACCGAATAGCCATGTCGGAAACCCGCTCGTTTTCATCTATTAACTCAAAAGTATCAGCCCATCTATATAACCTATCATTAACAATGTTTAAAAATATTTTTTTTTTTTTATATAATACATTTACATGAGAAATACCTCTATAACTAATAGGATTTTCCCGTTTCTCTAACTAGTACACAGGAACGATTATGCGAAGACTCCAAGATTCGGGAAACAGATCCGAGTTCAATATTTCATTAAATAGAATTTCTGAATATAGGGATATCTACGGTGTCCCGTTAGGACCATCGTGCTATCGGGCACACGCGATGCCACGATAGCACGATGACAAATTCATACCTCCAATGTTTTAGGTTGTTGTCACATTTACCTTGTATTTCAGTTTATTTCATGCTTTTTACGGTTATTTACACGTGCCTGGATGCCTGTAAGTATCATTACAATATCAGCATTACATAATGTTGATTTTTCTATTTAATTGCACCTAAATTAGCATGGAATCAAATGTAGAATAAGCTGAAAACCAAGTCAAGGGCAGTGACAAAGTACAAAGAAAGATATGCATGGAAAAAACTTAGTTTAAAAATCATGTATTGTTATGGATGTTTAATGAATGTCACGATGACTCAATTATATAATTGTTAATGATCAATTCACTTCCTTAAACACTTCAACAAATAAATGCAATGTATGATCAGTTTTAATGTTTACCCCTACCTGTATGCCGTTTCATCAACTTCAATACTTTCAATGTAAAACAAAATGTATTAACTAAGCCTGTCCCAATTGTAGACACATGTTGACACCTCTGTATCGGACGACGTTTGAAAGCATTGCGGAAAAATAGGAAATTGGTTTTAAACAGCGATTTCTCTTTTTGCATCAATATTTTCAAATCTGTTCAATAATAACTTTTTTGCTAATACATGTTTCTACTTATGTAGCCTGGATGTTTTCAAAGTCGTCTACAGCATATTTGATTCATGTTTGAAATAGTTGATGCAGACATTTATCCTGCGACATTGATGCCTTGCATTAATGTTGTATTGTATATAACTTGTAATAATTATCACGCTGCCGTACTTGTGAAATGCTAAAGGTCCCTTTACTTGCAGGTGCTCATTACAATACATTACATTACAGACTGTTGTTTATGTCGTTTGTTAAACCCCTACGTTACATTTAAAATATGCAGTAATGACATATCCTGTGAATAATTACTGACAAGGTATTTCAGAACAATATTTTATAACTTCCTGTGACAGAGATCGACGGTGTTTGATAAATGTGACTGTCAAATTGTGAATGTCGGAAACAGTGTTAACTGATTAGCTGAAATTGAAATGAGCGTCAGTGATTGGCTTATACGAATATGCTTAGCTGGGTAAAACTTGCTACATATACATCTGAGAAACGTAATCGCTAGTACTGCAACACATCTCCAAGAGAGAGAGACAATTCGGGATTTTAAATACTATTTTGAAAATAGTCCCTAAAGGTAAGAGTCTTTATTTTTAATATTACTGTTTATTAGATAAATAGACAATTCTAAATATATATACATGTATTAAGTAATATTTAATTATTATTTAGCTTGCAATATACATTAAGAATGATTAAGTAAGCGGTGTCCTGCGAAACCCAATATTTACGTAAATAGATCACGTGCAAATGCTCAGGATCAAACTGGATAATTCTTTACTTGTACGTTTTCTGAAACCGTCTTTGATTAATTAAGAAAACATCGTAGAGCCAGATCGAATTGCGCAGATGACCTGGCTGATCTGAACCATGCTGGTCGCAAATGCAGTATGGTTGTTCTTTGAAGAGCGCCTCTCATGTCTACATGCAGTTAAAAATTAATAATGCAAATGTATGTATATTCATTTATATATAAATTTAATTATGTATTTACTTGATGTAGGCATGTTAATAGGTACCTGCGTACTTTACCGTTTATTTATCTATCAGTGCACATACTGCTCAATCTCATTTCCATTAACATACATCTGAAGTAGAAGTCTTCGAAAACATTTAGGTTGAAGTATGAACAATCTTGAAATAAAAGTATATAACGTTTAAAATATTGTGGCGAAAGGAGAACTTTCTCATAATTTGTCTATGTGTTTTCAAATGTGTTCCGCTGTAGATGTGTCGAAATGCGCCTGCACGCGAGAAAGGGTTGATATTTAAATTGGTTTCGTTAGTATATCATTGTCATATCAAGTTAATTAATTATTTATAAATATTTAAGATTATTATTAGTAGTAATATTATCAATCTCTAAATCCCCAATTAGGAAGACCACATTGTACCGTATGCACAACTTTATGTGTTATTGCTAAGAAAGAAGGTTTATCAGAAATACCTCTGTGATAGCCTTATGTACAGAGGTAACAATGTGAATGACGTCCAAATAAAAGACCACTTAAACACAACGAAATAAAAAGCGATCAATGAGAAAAAGGTTGGATAATGCGAAATAGAAACATGCACTTATGCAATACTCTGAACATGTTTAGTAAGAGTGTTTATATACAAACACAACACGTACGACATATGTAAATACTCTTGTAAAAGCAAACAATTAATTATAAGTGTACATATAGTATAGGGTGCACGACTATACCCTCGATTTTATTTAAATATCTACATCTTATTTATTATGTCGCAAAATACTTATAACACTTCCAAATGGAATGGAGAAAAATTGTAACATTCATGTGAAAGAAATCATGATTGCCTTGCACTGCATTATGTAAGATTATATAAAACCAGATAGAGCAAGAACAAAGTCATTGCCTTTGAACGATACTACTTAATCGAAAACAGTTCTACCAAACTTGAATACAATTATTTGCTGAAAGGAGATAGTACATGGCCGTACACTTAAACAGTTAATCAGTATATGTTCTGTAAGACTTGTTATTATATCGCTACAGCCACATCGTGAGCATTGAGACACATTGGTATAATTTGTCTGTGCATATTTGCTGAGCGACAGAAAAACAAGCACGTAACATTCCAGATTGCGTTAAGCGTAATCCAATACCGGACTAAATGTGAATCATTGTTGTAATTGTCTATTTAATACAAATTACGATGAAGATGTTGTTATATTCATTTCTCCAACAAAATGATTTGAAACTTTCATATCAATACAATGCTTCCAAATATGTTTATTTCGGAAAACCAAATGTCTATGTAGTCTTGTAATGAATTATAACTGTCATATTTACGTAGAATACATACAATATCTGAAACAAATCCGAAATCGCGGTCATCATTAACAAAAGAACATAGACGTAATAATAATAAAAGTCCCTCTCTAAACGACGAAGTTGACCAAAACAGGTGAGTTTTCAATTCCGCCATGATAGTGACAGCATCGATAAGACCAAGGGCAATATCTGTTCTTGATATAAACCTTAAAGTTCCTTAAGTCTGTGCAATCTCTCTATGGTTAAAATATCTCGATCAGAAAGAGACTGTAACAATTCACATCCGAAAAGAGCTATCGGGATAACAATTGATTTGTAAGTTTTATAACTAGTTAAGGGATTAAGTCCATTTACATGTAACCCCTCTTTCATGAATCTGAAGAAAGCACCTCTTAGTGATCTATCTATTTGGTTAAACGTGATAGAAGGGTTATTATTTTGATTGCAGATTATACCTAAATAGTTATATTCCTCCTTCCCGCAGATGACATTGCTACCAACAACCCAGGGCCGAGAACTGCGTATATATATACGCTCGGAATCATTGAAAGTGACCACTGCACACTTTTCAGGGTTGTATTGATATCCCCATAGACAAGAATACATGTTTCTATAACAAATGTTTATCATACATATATATATATATACAAGATACACGCAAAATGATCAGACCCAACCTTGTCTGGTTCCCTGTAGAACAGAGAATCATTCAGGATAATAACCATTGTACAATACACAACTATACATTTTGAGTGCATTTCAATGACTGTTTTTAAAAAATTGGACAAAAGTCGATATCATTCAGCTTGTAAAAAATGACCATCGTGCAATACACGATCAAAAGCTTGACTAGTATCTAAAACGTTTTCACATGCAAATCATTGGATTGATTCTGAGTTAAAAGAGCTTGATATTTGTTTTCATAAAGCACAGTTCATTGTCCAGTTGCAAACAATTTTATTGACATTCAATGTAACGTGACAGAATTCTGATTAGCATTAACGTGCTAAGATTTTAATTGACATTTAATGTAACGTGTTACGTGTTACGAATTACAGGCGACAACCAGGATCATGCAGGCCTGTTACGTTATATTACTGGCCGTTGGCATGCCGATGCTATTGACGGAGGTACTTGGCAACAGCTATTCGAATCGTGTAATGAAGGTCAAGTGTATGTCGATGACTTGCAGTTTTCCAACGTGTCCTAATCCCGAGGTCTCTCCAGGTGGATGCTGCCCTTCCTGTCCAACAGGTAATATTATACACAGCTGTGTCATGCGGATATAGCGGGTTAAAATATGTATTTGAAATAATTATTAATTTCAATGTTAATCCTAGAACGAGAATGTACATTTGTCGTAGATATATGTGACACATGTTCCTTTACATGATTCGTTTATTGCGCCCACAAAGCAAATAACATCTATGGAAAGTCAGCATGAATGAACGTATAAATATAATTATCTATTTCTTCCTTCGTCGCATTGATTTAAAAAGCCAGCAGATGCGGCGATATGTTGGAAATGATAAATGTAGACTAATATTAACCATTTCCCACAAACAGACGCTTTCTGACATCTCTGCAGCAGATGACATGTGTAGCAAACGGATAAATTAATCACGGCAATGTTTTGCAAATTTATCAAATTATTTGTACTTGCATATGTATAGACTATTCATAGTTTTGCCACAATTTAAAACTTGTCTGACGTAAAACTGATGTTTATGGTAAAAGGTAAACTGAATTATGACAATTATTTCATTTTGACATTTCAAGTTAATTCATGATTTTCCCATTACCTAATCGTGTTACTAGATATAACCTATATTTAATTTTAAATACCTTTCATGTCCCCATGTATACTGTCATTACGTTCGCGTCTGCTTACTTTGTTATCTTTCTCTCATGTTTTTCTCGTAAGCGACACGTTATCGTATAGCCTACATCACCTTCTTTAATCAGCCCTTATAAAGTGTACAGTGAAAGCTAAAGTAGCATGTTTTTCCAACAGGGATTTTAGAAATGTATTGTTCGTGTATTGTGATTGCACGCAATACCGACATATGCTCAATGGTATATATAAATATATAATTTATAATTGTTGCATAGAGTCCTTGTCATTTTAATGCATGCATTCGTTAACCACTGCTCCAAAATGAAAACTCTTGTGAAAACCTGTGTTACACAAATTGTCAAAAAATATAAGTTTTCCTTTAGTCCTCGGGATTAAACATGGGAACACTATTTCATACCGATCAGAAAAGTTGGGAAAAGAAAGCCTGAAACCCTGAAACTGCAGAATGCAATAAAAGATTGTGTATGTAAGATACTTGTAAAGGCTGAGCAGTAAAGATACCAGTAAAGACAGGTTGAAATTACACTTGAAGGAACTGAATAATGTACTGATACCGTACTCAAAACAACCGCATTGTCACATATTTCAAACGTGTTCCACTGTAGTATGACATCGTTCCAGCTCAGACCTCTTGTAAATTAAAAACATTTTAGAGGTTAGAGAAATTTACTGTACAATCACAATCTTCCTCTTCCAAAAATGAAAATTTCCTTTCTTGTAGCATATATCGTTCTGCTGTTCGTCAGTTTTTTGTAGTTCACGTATGTCAGCATACCGTTACGCTTTCCGGATACGGAACCAAAGGTTAAAAGTATGCAATTCTAACGAAGAGAGTACTTTGAGTGTAAGAAAAGAAAATATCCTGGCATTTCGATCCGTCGTTAAGGTAAAAACCAACAATGCGCAATATATTTCGAATATCACTCGTATATTGCATTTCAAAGTGAACTTCGAAACTGATGTACACATGCAACTGCTGCCGCACGTCGTCACTTATCCTTTTTGAAAAGCCTTCTGTTTATAAACATGGGGGTTAATTTATTTTGCGAAGAATATTATTCAAGTTAACGTGCCATTTGGTTAGTTTGTCATCGAAGCATGCCTTGGTCATAAACAATTGTCGCTCTGGTTGCACATATCAATCAAAACTGGCACTTTTACTATGCAAAACGTGTCGACGGGCATGGTGCAAGTGGTGCGTGTTTGATGAAGTACTGACAGTTTTAATATTTGATTGACATGTTCTAAATATGACGCACTTTATTACAATACAACTGTTTGACACTCAATTTATTTCCGTATTGAATCTCTCATTAAATAATCAAATGTTTGTTTCGAGTTTTGAAAATGTACCACGACGTTCATAAAGCTAAATGAATGCAGTGTGTATTTCAACAATTTGATTTTAGTTTAGGTTTATTTATTTTTTACATCGATGAATCCTTAGAAAGACTTAACAACTATTCACGCTGTTTGTATTGATAAGTTCCAAATGCAGAACTCGCTCATCATTGGATTCTAACGCGTGATATTTGATATGAGTGGCTGACGCTCTATGAATAGACAGCTGCGGACAGGTCTAATGACTTGGATATTAACCGAGGTCACCGGTAACGCAATCAGCTTACTTTAGAAGTATATGGTTTTTTAAAGAATAACTATCATTCAAACACGGCTGTGTGCTTAAATAAGAAAAATGTATGTTGAACGCTAAGCTGTAATTGATTTG
Source organism: Serripes groenlandicus (assembly GCA_031761405.1). Lineage (NCBI taxonomy): Eukaryota > Metazoa > Mollusca > Bivalvia > Cardiida > Cardiidae > Serripes > Serripes groenlandicus. Next base: position 127,786,048 of record JASEVX010000003.1, on the reverse strand, counting down.
TCATATTTAATTGAGTAGCGTGTTTTGGCATTCAACTAGCAGGCTATACTTCAAGTATTTTAAAACAATTACGTCACTATTATAGTTCGACTTTCCAAACAGAAACAAAAGCGCATGACTTCATGCATAAAATGTCAAGCCCAGCGTAGAAGTGCATGCGCACTAAGACATATTGTATGAAAAGTTTGCCGGAGGAAATTTCAACAGCCAACAAGGGTTCCGGAGTGATATACTGTGTGATATATCACGCTCAAAACCTTCTTTTCGTTAAGAAGAGTAATTGTCAAGGTGTTAGAATTAGTTATATATCACATATATACGAACGTTGAAGACTCTGATGAACGCACATCCGTTAAAAACCGTAATCACTGAACGCCCCTCCATTATTATAGTATTTCTGATCAGTATGGATACAGTATTTATGTCGACATTTACTATTTACCTGAAAAATATTACTTTTTATGACGATGTATGAATAAATGGCAGTAACATTAAGATCTTACTTTCACTCATTTTCCAATAATGTTCCTATCTCTTTATTAAAGCACGATCTATGTTTTAGATGATGTGTTTCGGTCCATAGACATATTCGGAGCAGACGAGTGTATTCAATGCACATGAGTTACACGTGTTTGACACACATACTTTTGTATTGAGTAATTAACATCTATGAATGCAGTATTCACGAAAGCCGTATAACTGATTGCTTTTCCCTGTGTTACCAGCTCAATTGAGAGTTCATTTAAGTAATAATAGATTAATAAATGCCTATTTTAAGTCTCACTTTTTGTGTGATTATTTGTACATGATATACTAGTCCTCCTACGCACGGTCCGTCCTTTAAAGTTGCATTCTCGCTGCACAAGACTTACATGCAACACAAGCCAAGACATAGCGTTTTTTTAAAGTGTTTTAGGTACATATTTAATTCGTTATGCTTGTCCTTGCAGGAGGTTATAATGATAATACTGGTCAATCATCATATGGTCCAGCTATGCCACTAACAGGTGAGATAATTTCAGATTAATTTAGAGAGGCGATAAGACAAACCATTCTATAGTCGATATTTGGTTACATTCGATGGACACACGGAATTGTTTATGGAGTGATTAATATCTACATTAATGAAAGCCATTTAACTGATTGTTATTCCATGTGTTACCAAATCAATTGGGTGATCATTTAAGTAAGAATAGTTATGAAATTAATATAGCCGCCTATTTTCAGTTTAACTTATTTTTAATAGTTTTTACATGACATACTAGTCCTCCTGCGCTTGGTCCGTCTTTTAAAGTGGCATTTTCGCTGAACAAGACTTACATGGAACAAAAGACCAGAAAAAGCATTTTTGTTTAAAGTGTATTAAGTACATAAATTAAAACGTTATGCTTGTCATTGCAATAGGTTATATTGATAATAATGGTAATAATGGTAATAATGGTAATAATGCTCAATCATCATATGGTCTAGCTATGCCAAAAACATGTGAGATCATTTCAGATAAATTTAGACAGGTTATACACAAACCATTCAATAGTCTATTTTTGGTTACATGTGATGGACACACGGAACTGTTTACGGAGTGATTAACATCTTCATTAATGAAGGCTATTGAGTGATCATATAAGTAAGAATAGTTAAAAATATGCTTATTTTCTGTCCAACTTATCTTTGATAGTTTTTACACGATTAATTAGTCCTCCTGCGTTCTGTCCGTCCTTTAAAATGGCATTTTCGATGAACAAGACTTACATGAAACAAAAGCTCATAAAAAGCATATTTTTAAAGTGTTTTATGTGCTTATTTGATACTCATGCTTGTCCTTGTAGGAGGTAATAATGGTAATAATGGTAATAATGGTCAATCATCATATGATCCAGCTATGCCAACAACAGGTGAGATAATTTCAGATAAATTTGGACAGGCTATTAGATAAATCACTCTACAGTCGATTATTTGGTTGCATGTGTTGGACACACGAAATTGTTTATGAAGTGATTAACATATACATTAATGAAAGGCGTTAAGCTTATTGTTGTTCCATGTGTTACCAACTCAATTGAGTGGTCATTTAAGTAAGAATAGTTATGGAATTAATACATGCCCATTTTCAGTCTAACTTGTTTTTGATTATTTTTACATAACATACTAGTCCTCCTGCGCCCGGTTCGTCCTTTAATTAAAGTGTTTCGTGTACATATTCTACATTAATGAAGGTTGTTGAGTAGTCATATAAGTAAGAATAGTTAGAAAAAATGCTTATTTTCTGTCCAACTTATCTTTGATAGTTTTTACACGATAAATTAGTCCTTCTGCGCTCTGTCCGTCCTTAAAGTGGCAATTCCGTTGACAAAGACTTACATAGAAAAAACCCCCAGAAAAAGCATTCTTTTGAAGTGTTTTATGTACATATTTAATACGCTATAATTGTTCTTACAGGAGGTAATAATGGTTATAATGGTCAATCATCATATGGTCCAGTAATGCCAACAACAGGTGAGATATTTTCAGATAAAGTTAGACAGGCGATGAGACAAACCATTCTATAGTCGATACTTATTTATGGAGTGATTAACATCTACATTAATGAACGTCCTTTAGTTGATTGTTATCCCATGTGTTAACAACTCAATAGAGTGGTCTTTAAAGTAAAAATAGTTATGTCATTAATAAATACCTATGCTCAGTCTAACTTACTTTTGATAGTTTTTACATGACATGCTAGTCCTCATGCAGCCGGTCTGTCCTTTAAAGTGGCATATTTGCTGATCAAAACATACATGGAACAAAAGCCCAGAAAATAAGATTCTTTAAACTGTTTAATGTACATATTTAATATGCTATTCCAGTCCTTGCAGGAGGTTACAATGGTAATACTGGTAATTATGGTAATAATGGTCAATCATCATATGATCCAGCTATGCCAACAACAGGTGAGATAATTTCAGACAAATTAAGACAGGACATAAGACCAAACATTCTATAGTCTATATTTGGTTGCAAGTGTTGTACACACGGAATTGAATATGAAGTGATTAACATCTACATTAATGAAAGCCGTTTAGCTGATTGTTATTCCATGTGTTATCAACTCAATTTATGGAATTAATAAATGCCCACCTTCAGTATTACTTATCTAAAAAGCCTTTACATGCCATACTAGTCCTCCTGCGCTCGGCCTGTCGTTTAAAGTGGCATTTTCGCTAAAAAAGATTTACATTGAACAAAAGTCCATCAAAAGCATTTTTTAAAAATGTTTTATGTACATATGCATGTACATGTACATATGTATATACATGTGCATAATACGTTATGCTTTCTTTTGAAGGTGGTAATAATGGTAATAACGGTCAATCATCATATGGTCCAGCTATACCAACAACAGGTGAGATAATTTCAGATAAATTTAGACAGGGCATAAGACAAACCATTCTTAAGTCGATATTTGGTTACAGGTTTTGGAAACACGGAATTGTTTATGGAGTGATTACATCTACATTGATGAAAGCCGTTTAGCTGATTGTTATTCCATGTTTTACCAGCTTAATTGAGTGATCATTTAATTTAGAATAGATATGGAATTAATAAATGCCCGTTTTCAGTCTACCTCATTTGTTATTGTTTTTACATGACATACTAGTCTTCCCGCGCTCGGTCCGTTCTTTAAAGTGGCATTTTCGCTGAATAAGACTTACAAGGAACACAAGCCCAGAAAAAACATTTTATAAAGTGTCTAATGTAACTATCTAATATGTTTGCTTGTCCTTCCATGAGGTAATAATGGTAATAATGGTAAATATGGTTTATCGTCATATGCTCCAGCTATCCCGTCAACAGGTGAGACCATTTCAAATAAATTTAGACAATCCATGAGACAAACCGTTCTATAGTCGATATTTGGTTAAATGTTTTGGAAACACAGAATTGTTTATGGAGTGATTATCATCTACATTAATGAAAGCCATTTAGGTGATTGTTATTTCATGTGTTACCAAACCAATTGAGTGGTCATTTAAGTAAGAACAGTTATGGAATAAATGCCTATTTTCAGTCTAACTCATCTTTGACAGTTTTTAAATGACAAACCGCTGAACAAGATTTTTACATTAATGAAAGCCGTTTTGTTAATTGTTATTCCATGTGTTACCAACTCAATTGAGTGGCCATTTAAGTAAGAATAGTTATGGAATTAATAAATGCCTATGTTCAGTCTTACTAATTTTTTATTGTTTTTACCTGACATACTAGTCTGCATGCGCTCTGTCCGTCCTTTAAAGTGATACAATCGCTGAGCAAAACTTACAAGGTACAAGAGCCCATAACAAGCCCTTTTTTTAAATGGTGTATATGCATATTCCATACGTTATGCTTGTCCTTGCAGGAGGTTATAATGTTAATAGTGGTACTAATGGTAATAATGGTATCATTGGTCAATCATCATATGGTCATAAGATAAACCATTCAATAGTCGATATACGCTTACATGTGTTGGACACGCGGAATAATATATGGATTGATTAACATCTACATTAATGAAAGCCGTTTAGCTGATTGTTATTCCATGTGTTACCAATTCAATTGATTGGCCATTTAAGTAAGAATAGTTATGTAATTAATAAATAACCATTTTCAACTTATTTTTGAGCGTTTTTACATGACATACTAGTCCTCCTGCGCTCAGTTCGTCCTTTATTGTGGCATTATCGCTAAACAAGATTAACATGGAACAAAATCCCAGAAAAAGCATTTTTTAAAGTGTTTTATGTACATATTTAATATGTTTGCTTGTCATTGCAGGAGGTTATAATGGTAATAATGGTAATAATGATCAATCATCATATGGTCAAGCTATGCCACCAACAGGTGAGATAATTAGATACATTTAGACAGGCTATGAGACAAACCATTCTATAGTCGATATATGGTTACATCTGTTGGACATGGATTTGTTTACGGAGTGATTAATATCTACATTATGAAAGCCGTTTAGCTGAATGTTATTCCAATGTTATTATTTCAAGTAAGAATAGTTATGGATTTAATAAACGCCTATTTCCAGTCTTAATCATTTTCATTGTTTGTACATTTCATACTATTCATCCTGTGCTCGATTCGTCCTTTAACGTGATATTTTTGCTGAACAAAATCTTACATGGGAAAAAAAGCCCATAAAAAACATTTTTTAAAGTCTTGATTGTACATATAAATATACGTTTTGCTCGACCTTGCAGGAGGTTATAATGGTAATAATGGTAATAATGGTAATACTGGTCAATCATCATATGATCCAGCTATACCAAAAACATTTGAGATTATTTCAGATAAATTTAGTTTGGTCATAAGACAAACCATTCTATAGTCGATATTTGGTTACATGTTTTGGGAACACGTGATTGTTTATGGCGTGATTAACATCTACATTAATGAAAGCCGTTTAGTTGGTTGTTATTCCATGTGTTATCAACTCAATTGAGTGGTCCTTTAAATAAGAATAGTTATGGATTTAATAAATGCCCATCTTCAGTATTACTTATCTAAGAATGCCTTAAGTCAATATTTGGTTACAGGTTTTGGAAACACGGAATTGTTTATGGAGTCATTAACATCTACATTAATGAAAGCCGTTTAGCTGATTGTTTTTACATGTGTTCCCAACTAAATTGAGTGGTCATTTAAGTAAGAATAGTTATGAAATTAATAAATACCTATTTTCATTCTTACTCATTTTAATGGTGTTTTCTTTACATAAAGTGGTATTTTCGCTGAACAAAACTTAAATGGGAAAAATAGCCCATAAAAAGTATTTTTTTAAACTCCTGTATGCACATATATATATACGTTATGCTTTTCCTTGCAGGAGGTTATAATGTTAATAATGGTAATAATGGTAATAATGGTCAATCATCATATGATCCAGCTTTACCAAAAACAGGTGAGATAATTTCAGATAAATTTAGACAAGCCAGAAGACAAACTATTCTATAGTCGATATTTGGTTGCATGTTTTGAGAACACGAAATTGCTTATGGAGTGATTAACATTTATATTAATGCAAGGCGTTTAGCTGCTTGTTATACCATGTGTAACCAACTAAATTGAGTGATAATTCAAGTAAGAATAGTTATGGAATTAATAAATGCCTATTTTCAGTCTTAATAATTTTCATTATTTTTACATTTCATAAAGTGGTATTTTCGCTGAACAAAACTTAAATCGAAAAAAAGCCCATAAAAAAACATTTTTTTAAAGTATTTTATGTACATGTTTAATACGTTATGCTTGTCCTTGTAGGAGGTTATAATGTTAATAATGGTAATAATGGTAATAATGGTAATAATGGTCAATCATCATATGATCCAGCTATACCAAAAACAGGTGAGATGATTTCAGTTATATTTAGATTGGCCATAAGAAAAACCATTCTATAGTCGATATTTGTTTACATGTTTTGGAAACACGGAATTGTTTATGGAGTGATTAACATCTACATTAATGAAAGCCGTTTAGCTGATTGTTATTCCATGTGTTACCAACTCAATTAAGTGGTCATTTAAGTAAGAATAGTTATGGAATTAATACATGCCCATTTTCAGTCTAACTTGATTTTGATTGTTTTAACATGACATACTACTTCTCCTGCGCTCTGTTCGTCCTTTAATTAAAGTAGTGTATGTACATATTCACTATGTTTGCTTGTCCTTGCAGGAGGTTATAATGGTAATAATGGCAATAATGGTCAATCATCATATGGTCCAGCTATGCCACCAACAGGTGAGATCATTTCAGATCAATTTAGACAGGCCATGAGACAAACCATTCTATAGTCGATATTTGGTTACTTGTTTTGGACACACGGAATATTTTATGGACTGACAAATATCTACATTAATGAAAACCGTTAAGCTGATTGTTATTCCATGTGTTAGCAACTAAATTGAGTGGTCATTTAAGTAAGAATAGTTATGGAATTAATAAATGCCTATTTTCTGTCTTAATCATTTTCATTGTTTTTACATTTCATACAATTACTCTTGTGCTCGATCCGTCCTTTAAAGTGGTATTTTCGCTAAACAAAACTTAAATGGGAAAAAAACACCATAAAAAACATTTTTTTAAAGTGTTGTATGTGCATATTTAATACCTTATGCTTGTCCTTGCAGGAGGTTATAATGTTAATAATGGTAATAATGGTAATAATGGTAATAATGGTCAATCATCATATGATCCGGCTATACCAAAAACAGGTGAGATCATTTCAGAAAAATTTAGATTGGCCATAAGACAAACCATTCTATAGTCGATATTTGGTTACATGTTTAGGAATCACGTAATTGTTTATGGATTGATTATCATCTAACTTAATGAAAGCCGTTTAGCTGATTGTTATTCCATGTGTTACCAACTCAATTGAGTGGTCATTTAATTAAGAATAGTTATGGAATTAATAAATGCATTTTTTCTGTCTTACACATTTTCATTGTTTTTACATGACATATTAGTCCTCCTGCGCTGGGTCCGTCCATTAAAGTGGTATTTTCGCTGAACAAAACTTACATGGAACAAAAGCTCATAAAAAGCATTTTTTTAAAATTGTATATACATATTTAGTACGTCATTCCTGTCTTTACAGGAGGTTATAATGTTAATGATGTAAATAATGGTCAATCATCATATGGTCCAGCTGTAAAAACAACAGTTGAGATAATATCAGATAAATTTAAACAGGCCTGAAGACAAACCATTCTATTGACAATATTTGTTTGCATGTTTTGAAAACACGGAATTGTTTATGGAGTTATTAACATCTACATTAATGAAAGCCGTTTAGCTGATTGTTGTTCCATGTCTTACCAACTAAATTGAGTGTTCATTTAAGTAAGACTAGTTATGGAATTAATAAATGCCCATTTTCAGTCTAACTTGTATTTGTTTGTTTTTACATGACATACTAGTTCTCATGCGCATGGTTCCTCCTTTATAGTTGCATTTTCGCTGATCAAGACTTACATGGAATAAAAGCCCAGAAAAAGCATTTTTTAAAGTTTTTTATGTACATATTTAATATATTTGCTTTTACTTGCAGGAGGTTATAATGGTAATAATGATAATAATGGTCAATCATCATATGGTTCAGCTATGCCACCAACAGGTGAGATCATCTCAGATCAATTTAGACAGGCCATGAGACAAACCATTCTATAGTCGAAATTTGGTTACATGTTTTGGACACAGGGAATATCTTATGGAGTGATACATTTCTACATTAATGAAAGATGTTGAGCTGAGTGTTATTCCATGTGTTACCAACTTAATGGAGTGTTCATTTAATTTAGAATAGTTATGGAGTTGATAAATGCCTATTCTCAGTCTAACTTATCTTTGACAGTTTTTACGTGGCATTACAGTCTTCCTTCGCTATGTCCGTCCCTTAAAGTGACATTTTCGCTGATTAAGACTTACAAATAACAAAAGCCCAAAGAAAGCATTTTTTTTAAAGTGGTTTATGTACATAAATTATTACGTTATGCTTGTCCTTGCAGGAGGTTATAATGGTAATAATGGTAATAATGGTCAATCATCATATGATCCTACCATACCACAAACAGGTGAGATAATTAGATAAATTTAGACAGGCTATGAGACAAACCATTATAGTGTCGATATTTGGTTACATCTGTTGAACACATGGAATTGTTTATGGGGTGATTAACATCTACTTTTATGAAAGCCGTTTAGCTGATTGTTATTCCATGTGTTACCAGCTCAATTGAGTGGTCCTTTAAGTAAGAATAGTTATGGAATTAATGAATGCCCATTTTCAGTTGAGCTTATTTCTTATTGATTGTACATGACATACTAGTCCTCCTGCCCTCGGTCCGTCCTTTAAAGTAGCATTTACGCTGAACAAGACTAACATGGAACAAATGGCCAGAAAAAGCATTTTATAGAAGTGTTTAATATACATTTTTTATTTATTTGCTTATCCTTGCAGGAGGTAAAAATGGTAATAATGGTCAAGCATCATATGGTCGAGCTATACCAACAACAATCGAGATAATATCAGACAAATTTAGCAGGCCATAAGACAAACCATTCTATAGTCGATATTTGATGTATGTTTTGAAAACACGGAATTGTTTATGGAGTGATTAACATCTACATTAATGAAAGCCGTTTGGCTGATTGTTTTTACATGTGTTACCAACTAAATTGAGTGGTCATTTCAGTGAGAATAGTTATGAAATAAATACATGCCCATTTTCAGTCTAACTTGTTTTGGATTGTTTTTACATTTCATAAAGTGGTATTTTCGCTGAACAAAGATTAAATGGTAAAAATAAACCATAACAAATATCTTTTTAAAGTCTTTTATGTACATGTTTAATACGTTATGCTTGTTCTTATAGGAGGTTATAATGTTAATAATGGTAATAATGGTAATAATGGTAATAATGGTAATAATGGTAATAATGGTTATAATGGTCAATCATCATATGAACCAGCTATACCAAAAACAGGTGAGATATTTTCAGATATATATATAGATTGGCCATCAGAAAAAACATTCTATAGTCGATATTTGTTTACATGTTTTGGAAACACGGAATTGTTTATCGAGTGATTAACATCTACATTAATGAAAATCGTTTAGCTGATTGTTTTTTCATGTGTTACCAACTCAATTGAGTGGTCATATAAGTTAGAATAGTTATGGAATTAATACATGCCCATTTTCAGTCTAACTTGTTTTGGATTGTTTTTACATGACATACTAGTCCTCCTGCGCTCGGTTCGTCCTTTAAATAAAGTGTTTTATGTACATATTCGCTATGTTTGCTTGTCCTTGCAGGAGGATATAATGGTAATAATGGCAATAATGGTCAATCATCATATACTGGTCCAGCTTTGCCACCAACAGGTGAGATCATTTCAGATCAATTTAGATAGGCCATGAGACAAACCATTCTATATTCGATATTTGGTTACATGTTTTGGACGCACGGAATATTTTATGGAGTGATAAATATCTACATTAATGAAAGCCGTTTAGCTGATTGCTATTCCATGTGTTACCAATTTAATTGAGTGCTCATTTAAGTAAGAATAGTTATGGAATTAATGAATGCCCATTTTCAGTTGAGCTTATTTCTGATTGATTTTACATGACATACTAGTCCTCCTGCCCTCGGTTCGTCCTTTAAAGTAGCATTTACGCTGAACAAGACTAACATGGAACAAATGGCCAGAAAAAGCATTTCATAGAAGTGTTTAATATACATTTATTATTTGTTTGCTTATCCTTGCAGGAGGTAAAATCGGTAATAATGGTCAATCATTATATGGTCGAGCTATACCAACAACAATCGAGATAATATCAGACAAATTTAGACAGGCCATAAGACAAACCATTCTATAGTCGATAATTTGATGTATGTTTTGAAAACACGGAATTGTTTATGGAGTGATTAACATCTACATTAATGAAAGCCGTTTGGCTGATTGTTTTTACATGTGTTACCAACTAAATTGAGTGGTCATTTTAGTAAGAATAGTCATGGAATTAATACATGCCCATTTTCAGTCTAACTTGTGTTGGATTGTTTTTACATTTCATAAAGTGGTATTTTCGCTGAACAAAGCTAAAATGGGAAAAAATAAATCATAACACATATCTTTTGAAAGTCTTTTATGTACATGTTTAATACGTTATGCTTGTCCTTATAGGAGGTTATAATGTTAATAATGGTAATAACGGTAATAATGGTCAATCATCATATGATCCAGCTATACCAAAAACAGGTGAGATAATTTCAGATATATTTAGATTGGCCATAAGAAAAACCATTCTATAGTCGATATTTGTTTACATGTTTTGGAAACACGGAATTGTTTATGGAGTGATTAACATGTACATTAATGAAAGTCGTTTAGCTGATTGTTATTCCATGTGTTACCAACTCAATTGAGTGGTCATTTAAGTAAGAATAGTTATGGAATTAATACATGCCCATTTTCAGTCTAACTTGTTTTGGATTGTTTTTACATGACATACTAGTCCTCCTGCGCTCGGTTCGTCCTTTAATTAAAGTGTTTTATGTACATAGTTGCTATGTTTGCTTCTCTTTGCAGGAGGATATAATGGTAATAATGGTCAATCATCATATACTGGTCCAGCTTTGCCACCAACAGGTGAGATCATTTCAGATCAATTTAGATAGGCCATGAGACAAACCATTCTATATTCGATATTTGGTTACATGTTTTGGACGCACGGAATATTTTATGGAGTGATAAATATCTACATTAATGAAAGCCGTTTAGCTGATTGCTATTCCATGTGTTACCAATTTAATTGAGTGCTCATTTAAGTAAGAATAGTTATGGAATTAATGAATGCCCATTTTCAGTTGAGCTTATTTCTGATTGATTTTACATGACATACTAGTCCTCCTGCCCTCGGTTCGTCCTTTAAAGTAGCATTTACGCTGAACAAGACTAACATGGAACAAATGGCCAGAAAAAGCATTTCATAGAAGTGTTTAATATACATTTATTATTTGTTTGCTTATCCTTGCAGGAGGTAAAAACGGTAATAATGGTCAATCATTATATGGTCGAGCTATACCAACAACAATCGAGATAATATCAGACAAATTTAGACAGGCCATAAGACAAACCATTCTATAGTCGATAATTTGATGTATGTTTTGAAAACACGGAATTGTTTTTGGAGTGATTAACATCTACATTAATGAAAGCCGTTTGGCTGATTGTTTTTACATGTGTTACCAACTAAATTGAGTGGTCATTTTAGTAAGAATAGTCATGGAATTAATACATGCCCATTTTCAGTCTAACTTGTTTTGGATTGTTTTTTTACATTTCATAAAGTGGTATTTTCGCTGAACAAAGCTTAAATGGGAAAAAATAAATCATAACACATATCTTTTGAAAGTCTTTTATGTACATGTTTAATACGTTATGCTTGTCCTTATATGAGGTTATAATGTTAATAATGGTAATAACGGTAATAATGGTCAATCATCATATGATCCAGCTATACCAAAAACAGGTGAGATAATTTCAGATATATTTAGATTGGCCATAAGAAAAACCATTCTATAGTCGATATTTGTTTACATGTTTTGGAAACACGGAATTGTTTATGGAGTGATTAACATCTACATTAATGAAAGTCGTTTAGCTGATTGTTATTCCATGTGTTACCAACTCAATTGAGTGGTCATTTAAGTAAGAATAGTTATGGAATTAATACATGCCCATTTTCAGTCTAACTTGTTTTGGATTGTTTTTACATGACATACTAGTCCTCCTGCGCTCGGTTCGTCCTTTAATTAAAGTGTTTTATGTACATAGTTGCTATGTTTGCTTCTCTTTGCAGGAGGATATAATGGTAATAATGGTCAATCATCATATACTGGTCCAGCTTTGCCACCAACAGGTGAGATCATTTCAGATCAATTTAGATAGGCCTTGAGACAAACCATTCTATATTCGATATTTGGTTACATGTTTTGGACGCACGGAATATTGTATGGAGTGATAAATATCTACATTAATGAAAGCCGTTTAGCTGATTGCTATTCCATGTGTTACCAACTCAATTGAGTGCTCATTTAAGTAAGAATAGTTATGGAATTAATGAACGCACATTTTCAGTTGAGCTTATTTCTTATAGATTTTACATGACATACTAGTCCTCCTGCCCTCGGTCCGTCCTTTAAAGTAGCATTTACGCTGAACAAGACTCACATGGAACAAATGGCCAGACAAAGCATTTTATAGAAGTGTTTAATATACATTTTTTATTTGTTTGCTTATCCTTGCAGGAGGTAAAAATGATAATAATGGTCAATCATCATATGATCGAGCTATACCAACAACAATCGAGATAATATCAGAAAAATTTAGACAGACCATAAGACAAACCATTCTATAGTCGATATTTGATGTATGTTTTGAACGAAAGGGATTTGTTTATGGAGTGATTAACATCTACATTAATGAAAGCCGTTTGGCTGATTGTTTTTACATGTCTTACCAACTAAATTGAGTGGTCATTTCAGTAAGAATAGTTATGGAATTAATACATGCCCATTTTCAGTCTAACTTGTTTTGGATTGTTTTTACATATCATAAAGTGGTATTTTCGCTGAACAAAGATTAAATGGGAAAAATAAACCATAACAAATATCTTTTTAAAGTCTTTTATGTACATGTTTAATACGTTATGCTTGTCCTTATAGGAGGTTATAATGGTAATAATGGTAATAATGGTAATAATGGTCAATCATCATATGATCCAGCTATACCAAAAACAGGTGAGATAATTTCATATATATTTATATTGGCCATAAGAAAAACAATTATATAGTCGATATTTGTTTACATGTTTTGGAAACACGGAATTGTTTATGGAGTGATTAACATCTACATTAATGAAAGCCGTTTAGCTGATTGTTATTCCATGTGTTACCAACTCAATTGAGTGCTCATTTAAGTAAGAATAGTTATGAAATTAATGAATGCCCATTTTCAGTTGAGCTTATTTCCGATTGATTTTACATGTCATACTAGTCCTCCTGGCCTCGGTCCGTCCTTTAAATTAGCATTTACGCTGAACAAGACTAACATGGAACAAATGGCCAGACAAAGCATTTTATAGAAGTGTTTAATATACATTTTTTATTTGTTTGCTTATCCTTGCAGGAGGTAAAAATGATAATAATGGTCAATCATCATATGATCGAGCTATACCAACAACAATCGAGATAATATCAGAAAAATTTAGACAGACCATAAGACAAACTATTCTATAGTCGATATTTGATGTATGTTTTGAAAAAACCGGATTTGTTTATGGAGTGATTAACATCTACATTAATGAAAGCCGTTTGGCTGATTGTTTTTACATGTCTTACCAACTAAATTGAGTGGTCATTTCAGTAAGAATAGTTATGGAATTAATACATGCCCATTTTCAGTCTAACTTGTTTTGGATTGTTTTTACATATCATAAAGTGGTATTTTCGCTGAACAAAGATTAAATGGGAAAAATAAACCATAACAAATATCTTTTTAAAGTCTTTTATGTACATGTTTAATACGTTATGCTTGTCCTTATAGGAGGTTATAATGGTAATAATGGTAATAATGGTAATAATGGTCAATCATCATATGATCCAGCTATACCAAAAACAGGTGAGATAATTTCATATATATTTATAATGGCCATAAGAAAAACAATTATATAGTCGATATTTGTTTACATGTTTTGGAAACACGGAATTGTTTATGGAGTGATTAACATCTACATTAATGAAAGCCGTTTAGCTGATTGTTATTCCATGTGTTACCAACTCAATTGAGTGCTCATTTAAGTAAGAATAGTTATGAAATTAATGAATGCCCATTTTCAGTTGAGCTTATTTCCGATTGATTTTACATGTCATACTAGTCCTCCTGGCCTCGGTCCGTCCTTTAAAGTAGCATTTACGCTGAACAAGACTAACATGGAACAAATGGCCAAAAAAAGCATTTCATAGAAGTGTTTAATATACATTTTTTATTTGTTTGCTTATCCTTGCAGGAGGTAAAAATGATAATAATGGTCAATCATCATATGGTCGAGCTATACCAACAACAATCGAGATAATATCAGAAAAATTTAGACAGACCATAAGACAAACCATTCTATAGTCGATATTTGATGTATGTTTTGAAAACACGGAATTGTTTATGTAGTGATTAACATCTACATTAATGAAAGCCGTTTGGCTGATTGTTTTTACATATGTTACCAACTAAATTGAGTGGTCATTTCAGTGAGAATAGTTATGGAATTAATACATGCCCATTTTCAGTCTAACTTGTTTTGGATTGTTTTTACATTTCATAAAGTGGTATTTTCGCTGAACAAAGCTTAAATGGGAAACATAAACCATAACAAATATCTTTTTAAATTCTTTTATGTACATGTTTAATACGTTATGCTTGTCCTGATAGGAGGTTATACTGTTAATAATGGTAATAATGGTAATAATGGTCAATCATCATATGATTAAGCTATACCAAAATCAGGTGAGATAATTTAAGATATATTTAGATTGGCCATAAGGAAAACCATTCTATATTAGATATTTGTTTACATGTTTTGGAAACACGGAATTGTTTATATAGTGATTAACATCTACATTAATGAAAGTCGTTTAGCTGATTGTTATTAAATGTGTTATCAACTCAATTGAGTGGTAATTTAAGTAAGAATAGTTGGAATTAATACATGCCCATTTTCAGTCTAACTTGTTTTGGATTGTTTTTACATGACATACTAGTCCTCCTGCGCTCGGTTCGTCCTTTAATTAAAGTGTTTTATATACATATTCACTATGTTTGCTTGTCCTTGCAGGAGGTTATAATGGTAATAATGGCAATAATGGTCAATCATCATATGGTCCAGCTAAACCATCACCAGGTGAGATCATTTCAGATCAATTTAGACAGGCCATGAGACAAACCATTCTATAGTCGACATTTGGTTACATGTCTTGGACACACGGAATATGTTATTGAGTGATACATATCTACATTAATGAAAGCCGTTTAGCTGATTGTTATTCAATATGCTACCACCTCAATTGATTGGCCATTTAAGTAAGAATAGTTATGGAATTGATAAATGCCTATTCTCAGTCTACCTTATCTTTGATAGTTTTTACATGACATTCTATTCCTCCTGCGCTATCTCCGTCCTTTAAAGTGGCATTTTCGCTGAAGAAGATTTACAAGTAACAAAAGCCCCAAAAAGCTGTTTTTTAAAGTGGTTTATGAACATGAATTATTACGTTATAATATTCCTTGCAGGAGGTTATAATAATAATAATAATGGTAATAATGGTAATAATGGTCAATCATCATATGGTCCAGCTATACCACCAACAGGTGAGATAATTTCAGATACATTTAAACAGGCTATGAGACAAAGCATTCTATAGTCGATATTGTGTTACATTTGTTGCACACACGGAATTGTTTATGGAGTGATTAACGTCTACATTTATGAAAACCGTTTGGCTGATTGTTATTTCATGTGTAACCAACTCAATTCAGTGGTCATTTAAGTAAGAATAGTTATCAAATTGATAAATGCTCATTTTCAATTTAGCTTATGTCTGACTGTTTTTACATGACATACAAGTCCTCCTGCGCTCGGTCCGTCCTTTAAAGAAGCATTTTCACTGAACAAGATTAACATGGAACAAAAGACCAGAAAAAGCATTTTCAGAAGTGTTTAACGTACATCTTTGCTATGTTTGCTTGTCCTTGCAGGAGGTAATAATGGTACAAATGGTCAATCAGCATATGATCCGACTATACCAACAACATGCGAGATAATATCAGTTAAATTTAGACAGGCCATAAGACAAACCAATCTAACGTCGATATTTGTTTTCATGTTTTGAAAACACGGAATTGCTTATAGAGTGATTAACATCGACATCTACATTATAATGCAAGCCGTTTAGCTGATCGTTATTCCATGTTTTACCAACTAGATTGAGTTGAGTTGTAGTTAAGTAAGAATAATTATGGAGTTAATGAATGCCTATTTTCAGTTTTAATCATTTTCATTGTTTGTACATGACAAACTATTCCTTTTGTGCTCGATCCGTCCTTTAAAGTGGTATTTTCGCTAAACAAAACTTAAATGGGAAGAAAAGTCCATAAAAAACATATTTTGAAAGTCTTGTATGTACATATTTAATACGCTATGCTTGTCCTTGCAGGAGGTAATAATGTTAATAATGTTAATACTGGTTATAATGGTAATAATGGTAATAATGGTAATAATGGTCAATCATCATATGATCCGGCTAATTTCAGATATATTTAGACTGGCCATAAAACAAACCATTCTATAGGCGATATTTGTGTACATGTATTGGAAACACGGAATGGTTTATGGAGTGATTAACATCTACATTAATGAAAGCCTTTAGCTGATTGTTATTCCATGTGCTACCATCACAATTGAGTGGTCATTTAAGTAAGAATAGTTATGGAATTGCTAAATGCCTATTTTCAGTCGAACTTATCTTTGATAATTTGTATAGGACATTCTAGTCCTCCTGCGCTATGTCCGTCCTTAAAAGCGGCATTTTCACTGAACAAGACTTACAATTAAGAAAAGCCTCAAAAAGCATTTTTTCTAAAGTGTTTTATGTACATAAATTATCACGTTATGCTTGTCCTTGCAGGAGGTTATAATGATAATAATGGTAATAATGGTAATAATGGCAATAATGGCAATAGCGGTCAATCATCATATGGTACAGCTAAACCATCAACAGGTGAGATAATTTCAGATACATTTAGACAGGCTATGAGACAAACCATTTTATAGTCGATATTTGGTTACATGTGTTGTACACACGGAATTGTTTATGAAGTGATTAACATCTACATTTATGAAAGCCGTTTAGCTGATTGTTTTTCTATGTTTTACCAACTCAATTGAGTGGTCATTTAAGTAAGAATAGTTACGGAATTAATAAATGCCTATTTTCAGTCTAACTTATCTTTGATATATTTTACATGACATGCTAGTCCTACTGCGCTATGTCCATCCGTTAAAGTTGCATTTTCGCTGAACAAGACTTACAAGTAAGAAAGGCCCAAAAAACTGTTTTTTAAAGTGGTTTATGAACATGAATTAATACGTTATTATTGTCCTTGCAGGAGGTTATAATGATAATAATGGTAATAATGGGAATAATGGGAATAATGGTAATAACGGAAATAATGGTCAATCATCATATGGACCAGCTAAACCAGCAACAGGTGAGATATATTTCAGATACATTTACAAAGGCTATGAGACAAACCATTGTAAAGTCGATATTTGGTTACATTTGTTGGACACAAGGAATTGTTTATGGAGTGTTCAACATCTACATTAATGAAAGCATTTTAGCTGATTGTTTTTACATGTGTTACCAACTAAATTGAGTGGTCATTTCAGTAAGAATAATTATAGAATTAATACATGCACATTTTCAGTCTAACTTGTTTTGGATTGTTTTTACATTTCATAAAGTGGTATTTTCGATGAACAAATCTTAAATGGGAAAAATAAACCATAACAAATATCTTTTTAAAGTCTTTTATGTACATGTTTAATACGTTATGCTTGTCCTTATAGGAGGTTATAATGTTAATAATGGTAATAATGGTAATAATGGTCAATCATCATATGATCCAGCTATACCAAAAACAGGTGAGATAATTTAAGATATATTTAGCTTGGCCATAAGAAAAACCATTCTATAGTCGATATTTGTTTACATGTTTTGGAAACACGGAATTGTTTATGAAGTGATTAACATCTACATTAATGAAAGTCGTTTAGCTGATTGTTATTCCATGTGTTATCAACTCAATTGAGTGGTCATTTAAGTAGGAATAGTTGGAATTAATACATGCCCATTTTCAGTATAACTTGTTTTGGATTGTTTTTACATGACATACTAGTCCTCCTGCGCTCGGTTCGTCCTTTAATTAAAGTGTTTTATGTACATATTCACTATGTTTGCTTGTCATTGCAGGAGGTTATAATGGTAATAATGGCAATAATGGTCAATCATCATATGGTCCAGCTAAACCATCACCAGGTGAGATCATTTCAGATCAATCTAGACAGGCCATGAGACAAACCATTCTATAGTCGATATTTGGTTACATGTCTTGGACACACGGAATATGTTATGGACTGATAAATATCTACATTATTGAAAGCCGTTTAGCTGATTGTTATTCAATATGCTACCACCTCAATTGATTGGCCATTAAGTAAGAATAGTAATGGAATTGATAAATGCCTATTCTCAGTCTACATTATCTTTGATAGTTTTTACATGACATTCTATTCCTCCTGCGCAATGTCCGTCCTTTGAAGTAGCATTTTCGCTGAAGAAGACTTACAAGTAACAAAAGCTCCAAAAAGCTGTTTTTTAAAGTGGTTTATGAACATGAATTATTACGTTATTATATTCCTTGCAGGAGGTTATAATAATAATATTAATGGTAATAATGGTAATAATGGTCAATCATCATATGGTCCAGCTATACCACCAACAGGTGAGATAAATTCAGATACATTTAAACAGGCTATGAGACAAAGCATTATATAGTCGATATTTGGTTACATTTGTTGCACACACGGAATTGTTTATGGAGTGATTAACGTCTACATTTATGAAAGCCGTTGGCTGATTGTTATTTCATGTGTAACCAACTCAATTCAGTGGTCATTTAAGTAAGAATAGTTATCAAATTGATAAATGCTCATTATCAGTTCAGCATATTTCTGACTGATTTTACATGACATACAAGTCCTCCTGCGCTCGGTCCGTCCTTTAAAGAAGCATTTTCACTGAACAAGATTAACATGGAACAAAAGACCAGAAAAAGCATTTTTAGAAGTGTTTAATGTACATCTTTTCTATGTTTGCTTGTCCTTGCAGGAGCTAATAATCGTACAAAAGTTCAATCATCATATGATCCAACTATACCAACAACATGCGAGATAATATCAGATAAATTTAGACAGGCCATAAGACAAACCAATCTAACAAACTATTCCTTTTGTGCTCGATCCGTCCTTTAAAGTGGTATTTTCGCTAAACAAAACTTAAATGGGAAAAAAAGTCCATAAAAAACATTTTTTTAAAGTCTTGTATGTACATATTTAATACGCTATGCTTGTCCTTGCAGGAGATAATAATCTTAATAATGTTAATAATGGTTATAATGGTAATAATGGTAATAATGGTAATAATGGTCAATCATCATATGATCCAGCTAATTTCAGATATATTTAGACTGGCCATAAAACAAACCATTCTATAGGCGATATTTGTGTACATGTATTGGAAACACGAAATGGTTTATGGAGTGATTAACATCTACATTAATAAAAGCCTTTAGCTGATTGTTATTCCATGTGCTACCGTCTCAATTGAGTGGTCATTTAAGTAAGAATAGTTATGGAATTGCTAAATGCCTATTTTCAGTCAAACTTATCTTTGATAATTTGTATAGGACATTCTAGTCCTCCTGCGCTATGTCCGACCTTAAAAGCGGCTATTTCACTGAACAAGACTTACAATTAAGAAAAGCCCCAAAAAAGCATTTTTTTTAAAGTGTTTTATGTACATAAATTATCACGTTATGCTTGTCGTTGCAGGAGGTTATAATGATAATAATGGTAATAATGGTAATAATGGCAATAATGGCAATAGCGGTCAATCATCATATGGTACAGCTAAACCATCAACAGGTGAGATAATGTCAGATACATTTAGACAGGCTATGAGACAAACCATTCTATAGTCGATATTTGGTTACATGTGTTGTACACACGGAATTGTTTATGGAGTGATTAACATCTACATTTATGAAAGCCGTTTAGCTGATTGTTTTTCTATGTTTTACCAACTCAATTGAGTGGTCATTTAAGTAAGAATAGTTATGGAATTAATAAATGCCTATTTTCAGTCTAACTTATCTTTGATATATTTACATGACATGCTAGTCCTACTGCGCTATGTCTATCCGTTAAAGTTGCATATTCGCTGAACAAGACTTACAAGTAAGAAAAGCCCCAAAAAACTGTTTTTTAAAGTGGTTTATGAACATGAATTGATACATTATTATTGTCCTTGCAGGAGGTTATAATGATAATAATGGTAATAATGGAAATAATGGGAATAATGGTAATAACGGAAATAATGGTCAATCATCATATGGACCAGCTAAACCAGCAACAGGTGAGATAAATTACAGATACATTTACAAAGGCTATGAGACAAACCATTGTAAAGTCGATATTTGGTTACATTTGTTGGACACAAGGAATTGTTTATGGAGTGATCAACATCTACATTAATGAAAGCCTTTTAGCTGATTGTTATTCCATGTGTTACCAACTCAATTGAGTGGTCATTTAAGTAAGAATAGTTATGGAATTAATAAATGCCTATTTTCAGTCTAACTTAACTTTGATAGTTTTCACATGACATTCTAGTCCTCCTGCGCTATTTCCATCCTTTAAAGTTGCATTTTCGCTGGACAAGACTTACAAGTAAGAATAGCCCCAAAAAGCTGTTTTTAAAGTGGTTTATGAACATGAATTATTACGTTATTATATTCTTTGCAGGAGGTTATAATAATAATAATAATGGTAATAATGGTAATAATGGTCAATCATCATATGGTCCAGCTATACCACCAACAGGTGAGATAATTTCAGATACATTTAAACAGGCTATGAGACAAAGCATTATATAGTCGATATTTGGTTACATTTGTTGCACAAAGGGAATTGTTTATAGAGTGATTAACTTCTACATTTATGAAAGCCGTTTGGTTGATTGTTATTTCATGTGTAACCAACTCAATTCAGTGGTCATTTAAGTAAGAATAGTTATCAAATTGATAAATGCTCATTTTCAGTCTAACTTATCTTTGATATATTTTACATGACATGCTAGTCCTACTGCGCTATGTCTATCCGTTAAAGTTGCATTTTCGCTGAACAAGACTTACAAGTAAGAAAAGCCCCAAAAAACTGTTTTTTAAAGTGGTTTATGAACATGAATTAATACGTTATTATTGTCCTTGCAGGAGGTTATAATGATAATAATGGTAATAATGGAAATAATGGGAATAATGGTAATAACGGAAATAATGGTCAATCATCATATGGACCAGCTAAACCAGCAACAGGTGAGATAAATTTCAGATACATTTACAAAGGCTATGAGACAAACCATTGTAAAGTCGATATTTGGTTACATTTGTTGGACACAAGGAATTGTTTATGGAGTGATCAACATCTACATTAATGAAAGCCTTTTAGCTGATTGTTATTCCATGTGTTACCAACTCAATTGAGTGGTCATTTAAGTAAGAATAGTTATGGAATTAATAAATACCTATTTTCATTCTTACTCATTTTAATTGTGTTTACTTTACATAAAGTGGTATTTTCGCTGAACAAAACTTAAATGGGAAAAATAGCCCATAAAAAGTATTTTTTTAAACTCCTGTATGCACATATATATATACGTTATGCTTTTCCTTGCAGGAGGTTATAATGTTAATAATGGTAATAATGGTAATAATGGTCAATCATCATATGATCCAGCTTTACCAAAAACAGGTGAGATAATTTCAGATAAATTTAGACAAGCCATAAGACAAACTATTCTATAGTCGATATTTGGTTGCATGTTTTGAGAACACGAAATTGCTTATGGAGTGATTAACATTTATATTAATGCAAGGCGTTTAGCTGCTTGTTATACCATGTGTAACCAACTAAATTGAGTGGTCATTTAAGTAAGAATAGATATGGAATTAATAAATGCCTATTTTCAGTCTAACTTAACTTTGATAGTTTTCACATGACATTCTAGTCCTCCTGCGCTATTTCCATCCTTTAAAGTTGCATTTTCGCTGAACAAGACTTACAAGTAAGAATAGCCCCAAAAAGCTGTTTTTTAAAGTGGTTTATGAACATGAATTATTACGTTATAATATTCCTTGCAGGAGGTTATAATAATAATAATAATGGTAATAATCGTAATAATGGTCAATCATCATATGGTCCAGCTATACCACCAACAGGTGAGATAATTTCAGATACATTTAAACAGGCTATGAGACAAAGCATTATATAGTCGATATTTGGTTACATTTGTTGCACAAAGGGAATTGTTTATAGAGTGATTAACGTCTACAGTTATGAAAGCCGTTTGGCTGATTGTTATTTCATGTGTAACCAACTCAATTCAGTGGTCATTTAAGAAGGAATAATTATCAAATTGATAAATGCTCATTTTCAGTTTAGCTTATTTCTGACTGTTTTTACATGACATACAAGTCCTCCTGCGCTCGGTCCGTCCTTTAAAGAAGCATTTTCACTGAACAAGATTAACATGGAACAAAAGACCAGAAAAAGCATTTTTAGAAGTGTTTAATGTACATCTTTTCTATGTTTGCTTGTCCTTGCAAGAGGTAATAATGGTACAAATGTTCAATCATCATATGGTCCAACTATACCAACAACATGCGAGATAATATCAGATAAATTTAGACAGGCCATAAGACAAACCAATCTAACAAACTATTCCTTTTGTGCTCGATCCGTCCTTTAAAGTGGTATTTTCGCTAAACAAAACTTAAATGGGAAAAAATGTCCATAAAAAACATTTTTTTAAAGTCTTGTATGTACATATTTAATACGCTATGCTTGTCCTTGCAGGAGATACTAATCTTAATAATGTTAACAATGGTTATAATGGTAATAATGGTAATAATGGTAATAATGGTCAATCATCATATGATCCAGCTAATTTCAGATATATTTAGACTGGCCATAAGACAAACCATTCTATAGGCGATATTTGTGTACATGTATTGGAAACACGGAATGGTTTATGGAGTGATTAACATCTACATTAATGAAAGCTGTTTAGCTGATTGTTATTCCATGTGCTACCGTCTCAATTGAGTGGTCATTTAAGTAAGAATAGTTATGGAATTGCTAAATGCCTATTTTCAGTCAAACTTATCTTTGATAATTTGTATAGGACATTCTAGTCCTCCTGCGCTATGTCCGTCCTTAAAAGCGGCATTTTCACTGAACAAGACTTACAATTAAGAAAAGCCCCAAAAAAGCATTTTTTTTAAAGTGTTTTATGTACATAAATTATCACGTTATGCTTGTCCTTGCAGGAGGTTATAATGATAATAATGGTAATAATGGTAATAATGGCAATAATGGCAATAGCGGTCAATCATCATATGGTACAGCTAAACCATCAACAGGTGAGATAA
Source organism: Serripes groenlandicus (assembly GCA_031761405.1). Lineage (NCBI taxonomy): Eukaryota > Metazoa > Mollusca > Bivalvia > Cardiida > Cardiidae > Serripes > Serripes groenlandicus. Next base: position 127,762,126 of record JASEVX010000003.1, on the reverse strand, counting down.
TTTCAGATACATTTAGACAGGCTATGAGAAAAACCATTCTATAGTCGATATTTGGTTACATTTGTTGCACAAAGGGAATTGTTTATAGAGTGATTAACATCTACATTTAAGAAAGCTGTTTAGCTGATTGTTATTCCATATTTTACCATCTCAATTAAGAGGTCATTTAAGTAAGAATAGTTATGGAATTGATAAATGCCCTTTTTCAGTTTATTTTATTTCTGATTGATTTTACATGACATATTAGTCCTCCTGCGCTCGGTCCGTTCTTTAATGTAGCATTTTCGCTGAACAAGACTAACATGGAACAAAAGCTCAGAAAAAGCATTTTGTAGAAGTATTTAAAGGACATATTTTGTATATTTGCTTGTCCTTGCAGGAGGTAATAATGGTAATAATGGTCAATCATCATATGATCCAGCTATACCAAAAACAGGTGAAATAATTTCAGATACATTTAGACAGGCATTAAGACAAACCATTTCATATTCGATATGTGGTTACATGTTTTGAAAACACGGAATTGTTTATGGAGTGATCAACATCTACATTAATGAAAGCCTTTTAGCTGATTGTTATTCCATGTGTTACCAACTCAATTGAGTGGTCATTTAAGAAAGAATAGTTATAGAATTAATAAATGCCTATTTTCAGTCTAACTTAACTTTGATAGTGTTAACATGACATTCTAGTCTACCTGCACTATATCCATCCTTTAAAGTTGCATTTTCGCTGAACAAGACTTACAAGTAACAAAAGCCCCAAAAAGCTGTTTTTTAAAGTGGTTTATGAACATGAATTAATACGTTATTATTGTCCTTGCAGGAGGTTATAATAATAATAATGGTAATACTGGTAATAATGGTAACAATGGTAATAATGGTAACAATGGTAATAATGGTCAATCATCATATGGTCCAGCTATACCACCAACAGGTGAGATCATTTCAGATACATTTAGACAGGCTATGAGACAAGCCATTCTAAAGTCGATAATTGGTTACATGTGTTGGACACACGGAATTGTTTATGGAGTGATTAACATCTACATTTATGAAAGCCGTTTAGCTGATTGTTATTCCATGTTTTACCTTCTCAATTAAGTGGTCATTTAAGTAAGAATAGTTATGGAATTGATAAATGCCCTTTTTCAGTTTAGTTTATTTCTGATTGATTTTACATGACATACTAGTCCTCCTGCGCTCGGTTCGTTCTGTAATGTAGCATTTTCGCTGAACAATACTAACATGGAACAAAAGCCCAGAAAAAGCATTTTTTAGAAGTATTTAATGTACATATTTTGTATGTTTGCTTGTCCTTTCAGGAGGTAATAATGGTAATAATGGTCAATCATCATATGATCCAGCTATACCAAAAACAGGTGAGATAATTTCAGATACATTTAGACAGGCCATAAGACAAACCATTTCATATTCGACATGTGGTTACATGTTTTTAAAACACGGAATTGTTTATGGAGTGATCAACATCTACATTAATGATAGCCTTTTAGCTGATTGTTATTCCATGTGTACCAACTCAATTGAGTGGTCATTTAAGTAAGAATAGTTATGGAATTAATAAATGCCTATTTTCAATCTAACTTAACTTTGATAGTTTTTACATGACATTCTAGTCCTCCTGCGCTATGTCCTTCTTTTAAAGTTGCATTTTCGCTGAACATGACTTACAAGTAACAATAGCCCCAAAAAGCTTTTCTTTTAAAAATGATTTATGAACATGAAATAATACGTTATTATTGTCCTTGCAGGAGGTTATAATAATAATAATGGTAATACTGGTAATAATGGTAATAATGGTCAGTCATCATATGGTCCAGCTATACCACCAACAGGTGAGATAATTTCAGATATATTTAGACAGGCTATGAGACAAACCATTCTAAAGTCGATATTTGGTTACATGTGTTGGACACACGGAATTGTTTATGGAGTGATTAACATCTACATTTATGAAAGCCGTTTAGCTGATTGTTGTTTCATGTTTTACCAACTCAATTGAGTGGTCATTTAAGTAATAATTGTAATGGAATTGATAAATGCCCATTTTCAGTTTAGTTTATTTCAGATTGTTTTTACATGACATACTTGTCCTCCTGCGCTCGGTCCGTTCTTTTATGTAGCATTTTCGCTGAACAAGACTAACATGGAACAAAAGCCCAGAAAAAGCATTTTATAGAAGTATTTAATGTACATATTTTGTATGTTTGCTTGTCCTTGCAGGTGGTAATAATGGTAATAATGGTCAATCATCATATGATCCAGCTATACCAAAATCAGGTGAGATAATTTCAGATAAATTTAGACTGGCCATAAGACAAAACTATTTATATTCGATATGTGGTTACATGTTTTGAAAACACGGAATTCTTTATGGAGTGATCAACATCTACATTAATGAAAGCCTTTTAGCTGATTGTTATTCCATGTGTTACCAACTCAATTGAGTGGTCATTTAAGTAGGAATAGTTATGGAATTAATAAATGCCTATTTTCAGTCTAACTTAACTTTGATAGTTTGTACATGACATTTTAGTCCTCCTGCGCTATGTGCATCCTTTAAAGTGGTATTTCCGCTGAACAAGATATACAAGTAACAAAACCCCCAAAAGCTGTTTTTTAAAGTGGTTTATGAACATGAATTAATACGTTATTAATGTCCTTGCAGGAGGTTATAATAATAATAATGGTAATAATGGTAATAATGGTAAATCATCATATGGTCCAGCTATACCACCAACAGGTGAGATTATTTCAGATACATTTAAACAGGCTATGAGACAAACCATTCTAAAGTCGATATTTGGTTACATGTGTTGGACAAAGGGAATTGTTTATGGAGTGATTAACATCTACATTTATGAAAGCCTGTTAGCTGATTGTTATTCCATGTTTTACCAACTCAATTGATTGGTCATTTAAGTAAGAATAGTTATAGAATTGATAAATGCCCATTTTCAGTTTAGTTTATTTCAGATTGTTTTCACGTGACATACTTGTCCTCCTGCGCTCGGTCCGTTCTTTAATGTAGCATTTTCGCTGAACAAGACTAACATGGAACAAAAGCATAGAAAAAGCATTTTATAGAAGTATTTAATGTACATATTTTGTATGTTTTCTTGTCCTTGCAGGAGGTAATAATGGTAATAATGGTCAATCATCATATGATCCAGCTATACCAAAAACAGGTGAGATAATCTCAGATAAATTTTAGACTGGCCATAAGACAAACCATTTTATATTCGATATGTGGTTACATGTTTTGAAAACACGGAATTGTTTATGGAGTGATTAACATCTACATTAATGAAAGCCTTTTAGCTGATTGTTATTCCATGTGTTACCAACTCAATTGAGTGGTCATTTAAGTAAGAATAGTTATGGAATTAATAAATGCCTATGTTCAGTCTAACTTAACTTTGACAGTTTTACATGACATTCTAGTCCTCCTGCGCTATGTCCATCCTTTAAAGTTGCATTCTTGCTAAACAAGACTTACAAGTAACAAAAGCCCCAAAAAGCTGTTTTTTAAAGTGGTTTATGAACATGAATTAATACGTTATTATTGTCCTTGCAGGAGGTTATAATAATAATAATGGTAATAATGGTAATAATGGTAATAATGGCAATAGCGGTCAATCATCATATGGTCCAGCTATACCATCAACAGGTGAGATAATTTCAGATACATTTAGACAGGCTATGAGACAAACCATTCTAAAGTCGATATTTGGTTACATGTGTTGGACACACGGAATTATTTATGGAATGATTAACATCTACATTTATGAAAGCCGTTTAGCTGATTGTTATTCCATGTTTTACCAACTCAATTAAGTGGTCATTTAAGTATGAATAGTTATGGAATTGATGAATGCCCATTTTCAGTTTAGTTTATTTCAGATTGTTTTTACATGACATACTAGTCCTCCTGCGCTCGGTCCGTTCTTTAATGTAGCAATTTCGCTGAACAAGACTAACATTGAACAAAAGCCCAGAAAATACATTTTTTAGACGTATTTAATGTACATATTTTGTATGTTTGCTTGTCCTTGCAGGAGGTAATAATGGTAATAATGGTCAATCATCATATGATCCAGCTATACCAAAAACAGGTGAGATAATTTCAGATAAATTTAGACTGGCCATAAGACAAACCGTTCTACTGTCGATATTTAGTTACATGTGATGAACAAACGGAACTGTTGATGGAATGATTAACATTTACATACATGAAAGCCGTCTATAATTGATGAAAGCCATTTAACTGATTGTTATTCCATGTGTTACGAACTCAACTGAGTGGTCATTTAAGTAAGAATAGTTATGTAAGTAATGAATGCCTATTTTCAGTATAACTTATCTTTGATAGTTTTTACATGACATACTAGTCCTCCTGCGCTATGTCCGTCCGTTAATGTGGCATTTTCACTGAACAAGACTTACAAGTAACGAAAGTCCATAAAAAGGATTTTTTAAAAGTGTTTTATGTACATATTTCATACGTTATGCTTGTCGTTGCAGGAGGTAATAATAGTAATAATGGTAAAAATGGTAAAAATGGTAATAATGGAAATAATGGTAATAATGGTAATAATGGTAATAATGATCAATCATCATATGGTCCACCTTTGCCAACAACAGGTGAGATAATTTCAGATAAATTTAGACAGGACAGAGGACATTCCATTATATGGTCGATATGTGGTTACATGTGCTGGACACAGGGAATTGTTTATGGAGAGATTATCATCTACATTAATGCAAGCAGTTTAGAAGATTGTTATTCCATGTTTTACCAACACAATTGAGTGGTCATCTAAGTAAGAATAATTATGGAATTAATAAATGCCTATTTTCAGTCTAACTTATTTTTGATTGTTTTTACATGACATATTAGTCCTCCTGCGCTCGATCCGTCCTTTAAAGTTGCATTTTCGCTGAAGAAGACCTACATAAAAACAAAAGCTCATAAAAACCATTTTTTTTACAGTTTTTTATGTTAATATTTAATACGTTCTGCTTGTCCTTGCAGGAGATAATAATGGTAATAATGGTCAATCAACTTTTGGTCCAGCTAAACCAACAACATGTTAGATAATTTCAGATAAATTTAGACAGGCCATAAGAGAAGTCACCCTTTAGTCGATATTTGGTTACATATGTTGGACACACGGAATACTTTATGGAGTGATTAACATCTACATTAATGAAAGCCGTTTACAATTAAAATTAAACACAATTGAGTGGTCATTTCAGTAAGAAAAGTTATGGAATTAATAAATGCCCAATTTCAGTCTAACTTATCTTTGATAGTTTTTACATGACATACTAGTCCTCCTGCGCTATGTCTGTCCTTTAAAGTTGAATTATCGCTGAACAAGACTTACAAGTAACACAAGCCCAGAAAAAGCCTTTTTTAAAGTGTTGTATGTACATATTTGATAAGTTATGCTTGTCCTTGCAGGAGGTAATAATGGTAATAATGGTAACAATGGTCAATTATCATATGGTCCAGCTATGCCAACAACAGGTGAGATAATTTCAGATAAATTAAGACAGGCCATAAGACAACCCATTCTATGGTCGATATGTGGTTACATGTGTTGGACACACGGAATTGTTTATGGAGTGATTAACATCTACATTAATGAAAGCCGTTTAGAAGATTGTTATTCCATGTGTTACCAACTCAATAAAGTGTTCATTTATGTAAGAATAGTTATGTAATTGATAAATCCCTATTTTCATTCTAACTTATCTTTGATATTTGTTACATGATTTACTAGTCTTCCTGCGCTATGTCCTTCCTTTAAATTGGCATTTTCGCTGAACAAAACATTTTTACAGTCTTTTATGTATATATTTAATACGTTATGCTTGCAGGAGGTAATAGTGGTAATAATGGAAATACTGGAAATACTGGAAATACTGGTAATAATGGAAATAATGGTAATAATGGTCAATCATCATATACTGGTCCAGCTATGTCACCAACAGGTGAGATCATTTCAGATAAATTTGGACAGGCCATAAGACAAACAATTCTGTAGTAGATATTTGGCTAAAAGCTAAAACCAAGGCTTCTTTACATGCGATATTTGCACAGCCTGTTCATGGCATGCTTCTGTCAATACCAAGTTATATAAGCATTTCCCACACGAAGCAAGTCTTGAGCAGATGACTTTGCAAACATCTAGTTAAAGTCAGTTACTTTTATAGATGACGGATTAATTACTGCAAAATCTGAAAACATTGCGGCGAAAGGAAGAATTACTCGTTGTCTTAGACTCACTCCAATGGACAAACTCTTTGAAAAGTGTATGAATTGTTTATAGTTTGTAATAAATGTATCGTACCAATGGGAAAACTATATTTTATATACCACCACATTTCAGTGCTTTCTGTCGACAGTATTATTAAACGTTTCTCACCTAATATCTGCAGCAGACGTTTCTGAAAAAATCTAGTTTAAAATACGTTAAATCTCTTCAAAAGAAAGATGAAGACTTTCAAAAGAAAGAAAGATGAAGACATTCAAAAGAAAGATGAAGACATTGTGGCAAACGTAGAAAATGCCATTGATTTAAAAACGTTAACCTGTGGGAAACGTTAAAGACACTGTAGCAAAACTGAACTAAAACCAAATGACAATTTATTCTGCCATTTCCACGAATTTGACTCCAAACATCTGCTTTTGAGGAGGTGACTTTGTAAAGCCTGCGCAAATATATTATAAATATCTATAAATGAATGTGTAAATAGCAAGTACAGTTGAAAACACTGCTGCAAAACAAGAAATGTCTTCTCTAAACGAATATCTTTTCTTATCAAGACCAATGTCTTTTCCAAACGTCGTCTGCTGCAGATGCGTTAAACTGTCTGCAAGTTGAAATAGATAAAATAGTGACTAATACTTTTGCTAAACTTATCACTAAGTTAAACGGTATACGTATCTTTCACCTTACAGTAGATTTAGGATTATTATAATGGCGTCACACACATTTTGCCTGTGAGAGTTAGCAGTAATAGGTTTGGAAATATGTCTTTGCACATTCGACCATAGTTGCTGCGAGAAAAGATCGAATCCTGGTTGCAGACTCAATTTTCCTTAATTTAAGTGTATTACTTACATCTTAGATATTGAAATGATTTACTTTTCTGTTCCTAGCTAAGAAGTGTTCGTAAGTATTGTTCGTAAGTATTGGAGACTGAGATAAGATGGAGGATTCAGGTATTTGCTCAAAAATATCTCGCATAAAGGATTCCTTATGTTGTGGTACTCAAATTAGTAATCTCACTCACAATATGAGTTTTAAGGACATCCGTTATAGACTCGTTGGCTACTGTGTGAGGTCCCTAGAGTAAGGTTTGCTCGACAATTCTACTTATCTCATAATATTTCGCACGGAAATCTCTGATATATGGGTGTTCTACCTTAAGTCAACATTAGATGACTCTACCAGATGCTATGTGTTTTACATATGTATACATTACAGCTTCCAATATATATTTGACACAAAGTACTCACAAAAAGACGATTTTGTTAATAATTATGCAGGAGATCAAATGGATTTGTTGAATGTTAGGGGCCTTCGAAATTTTTTATCTCAACACGACGTCGTACAATTGTGCTCAAATGATTATGTTGAAAATATCTGTTATATGTCTTTCAGCAAAACCGTGCTACAGAAACAGTGTACAGTACAACCACAAGGACGAATGGACGGAAAGCTGTAACAAGTTGGTTTGTATGAGCGGAGTCATTGCCACCACGAACTTGACTTGTCGTAAGTAAAGTTATAAATTGATTTACAAAATCACAAAAGTTGAATACGAGTTTTACAAGATACAAATGTATTGAAAGGCAATCAAAACAAATTAAGATCTGTTTGGAAGGAAAGATTCTGATATGTGAGACGTTTTAGTTGCCAATGCATTACAGACAAGTGGCATACACAGAGTAATTTGAATAAACTTTTCCAGTGGAATGCGCTTACAGTTTTGAAGCAGTTTCACTCGAGACCCAGGAGAGTATTCATATTGTTCTATCACACCAGGTGCTCGGCGAATGCTTGTCGAAAGCTGCAATTTGATTGGATTATTCGGCTAGCACATTCCCGAGTGCTCGGTGCAATCTGAATACAGCCCTGATTTGAATAAAACATGGCTTGGGTAGTGACTCATATATAGCGGCAATATTGCCTATCAGTATTGTATTTGTTAAAGCCGTTTGTTCTCAGCCAGACACATTGCCATGTATGTTCATGTGATGTCTTCAGCTGGTTGATCCGGATCCCAGAGTGCATATTGAAGTCGAACATGTTTATGAGAATGCTCCTTATACACCAACATTAATGCGAAAAAGACCACATGTGGACAGAGTTCTTCTTTCAAACATCCAAATAGGTCCTGCTTTAAAGAAGATTTTTCCAACCTTCTATGACTAATTTGCGGAGATTTCAAAGCCAAATAAGACTTTGCTCTGACACTACACATATCGCAGATGCCTAATAGTTACTTTTCGCAGAGCGCCACTAATATGCTTTCAAAAGGATTGTAGATCCTTAAAAGGATATAAGGTTACTTTAAAGTTGTGTATTTAACATCGATTGTGACAACTTGCTTGCAGCATATATACATCAGACATGAAGTCGGCTTCCCAGACCCCTTACAAGTAATAGCGTCGTTTGTTTGGAAATCCTTAATCGCAAAACCCCGTTTTTAACTATGTTCGATTCGTTTTGTCAGATTGTCTGTTTCATGAGCAATAATAGATCGTGTCACATGTTGTAATGTATCTATACTGAAAAGTCAAATATTTTATTAAATGGTAGAAATATCAAATACAGCAATATGTCTTACACATTTAACAGCCGGGAAACCAGGAACGTGTTCACAAAAGATAAAGGATAACGACTGTAATGATTACTGCGTTCATGACGATGATTGCTTTCTCAATGACAAATGTTGCAGTGATGGGTGTGGAAAGAAATGTATTGCTCCTTGGAACGGTGAGTAAAGAATGTTTAACTCTTTCATAATTAAAAACGTTTACTGATGCCTTTACAGCAGATAAGTTTTTAAAACATTGTTGCGAATGGAGTTAATGCTTGGAATGAGCATGTTCTCCTTTTACCTCAATGATTTCAAGTCTAGTCTATAATGTATCTCTTAGCTAAATTGATTTGTTCACATGTTAACCTAAATAATCTTAGATTCGTCTGTTGTTCCCTCATATAGGAACATTTTGACTCAATGGAAGTAGATTCCCTCATAAGAAATTGATAGCCAATTCTCCACTTTCTCAAAGGTTTTTCGCTCATTTTTATTGTAGAATCGTTTTTTTTTATTCCAAGACTTCTTCTTGATATTTTCAAAGAATGTGTTTAATGGCGAAATGGGTCATATACCGCGATTTACCAATAGGGTAAATGGATGTATTTGTCTGGCCTCTCTGTGATTTTGGAGACAAAACATTTAATGTTACAGCTATCAATACAATATAAAGTCGGTTTTAAGACATAACAATTCTCCAGCCACGTTACCACGCTACTTGTGTGGCTAGATAACTAACAGAGAAGATGTGCAGACGTATCTTTATCCCTACTATTCGCAAATGATCGAAAAGCGACATTGATATAAACAAGTGCCTGATGTATTAATAGTGGCGTAGATACATTTATGATTTAAGGCTTTTCTAAAGTTTACTCCAGGCTTGGTAAAATAATTATTTTCTACATTAAGATCACTATATTCTTAAAAGATATTCAACATTCAATCCACATATGTTGATTTTTGTTTGAAAATTCTAACATTTAAATCCTCATGATCAAAAGAATATGTTTAAATTAATATGTTTCGTGAATGATTCAGACGTTTACACCTGTTGCATATCTCGTGTTCGAATAATTTTTGAGAAAAAAAAAGCGTTGTAAGATAATTACCCCTCTATTTCAATTTCAGGAATTATTTATCAGGGAAAATCTTACGAAGACGGTATGTATGTTCATGTATTTGTATTTCTGTCTGAACGCATCTGCGTTTGACGTTAGATGCCTTCAATATTTGCTTTCATGAAACACGACGGAATACCTATAACAATGGTTTTATCATAATTTTGATATGCGCATCGACGAACTTTGCTATCTCTTTAACTACACAATCTATATGCCTGCCTACGATTGAACATAACTGCAAACAACTATATGGGAGAGATTTCCTGCAATACCGGATCAGTAAAATTTCAGTAAATGTCTCGCTTTTGGGCGCTCAGTGTCGCGGGAATAGCAAAGCGACTAGCGCAGCGGTATCAATATTACCGGAAGTACTGGTATATCAGTAAATAAAACGCTATGATTTAACGGATAAACTCTTTGAATTAAATTCAAAAAAACTTTCAATCAAACAATTTTGATATCAACAACAATTTGCAAAATGCGTGATTAAAAGCCGAACCTTATACTGTAGGGTATCCATACATCAACTAAATATTTTGTTGTGTTTTCAGGTGAAACTATTTTGATGGGAGGAGATCCATGTATGACTTGCAAATGTCGAACAGGAACCATAAAGTGCTCTAAGGTCATCTGTCCCGAGCCAACTTGCGAGAACTACTTTGTAGCCGATGGAGAGTGTTGTAAGACATGCCAGGATGAGAGTTAATCAATATTCTGAACATAGAAACGAATACACTTAAATAGCTTAAGTTATTAAACACAGCATATAGATGAATACAAACATTCTGCTGCTGACGTACATTCAAGCTTATCGCTGTTAATGTAGCCATCTATAGCTGAAATCATTACAGTTAACATAATGGTCTATCAAGAGTATGCAATGGCCGTTTATTTATATTTCAGATCGCTTTTATTCTATGAGTATCTCTATCTTTATAAAAGTATGTTGTCTTTCTTGTGGGAGTAAACATGAAAATGTTTTGTTAAATTGTTTGACAGATAAATGCTCAAATAAAAATGTTGCTTTAGTGATAATTGTGTTCTTCATGTGTTGTACCTATTATTTCGGATGACTGTTTTCCTGTTGTTTTATTTCTTCGAGTCGTCTGCTTCAAAACACACAAGTAAACGTTTAACTCAGTGAAAAGTAAAGGTTTAAACATGATGTTTGGAAGATGTTACTCTTCTCTAGCAGTCAATTGTATCTTTATCGACAACAAGTCACATGACCAAATGGTTATCCGGGACCTTATGGGCTACATTCAAGATATGGCTGCATGTAATTATCTCCCTTGATTTTAACGGGACCAAGGGAGATAATAAAATCAATTGATTTAACCACGTCGTATGAACATCGATGAATTAAATAGCACCATGCTTATATTGTATATTTTCGAGCGATTCCTGGCTTGGTCACAGTGTCCCAAAGTTTGAATTGTGTATGTGGTCGAACTTTTAGAAAAAAGGGTTTTCTATTAACCCTTTCCGACATACAACAAATGTCATGGCAATAATATTTGAAATCTCGTATAAATATGTATCATAATTGCATCAATTCATAAGCATTATGGGAAAAGCAGAAATCGCTCATTGCGACCAATTTCTTATTTCGCCATTATATTTCCGAATGTCATCTGCTGCTGATGCGTAAAAGTACGTGTATATAGAAATGGGTTGATACATGACACTGTATATAATTCAAGGTATTACTTGACAACGTCAACCTGATCCTGTAATGTGCTCAAAGGCTATGGGTTAGGTTATTATTGTCAGGTTTATACAATATCTCACGGCAAATATATTGTAAATCTGGTAAAAAAATGTATCATGATTGAATCAAGTTTCTCATTTCGCCATTATGTATTCGAATGGCATCTGCTATTGATGCGTAAAAGTAAACATATATTTATAAATGGGTTTATGCATGACACTGTATATAATTCAAGGTATTACCTGACTAGGTCAACCTGATCCTGCCATGTGTTTATAAGGATGTGGGTTAGGTTAATAGTGTTAGGTCAATACAAACGTTTCCTGGTAGATGATAAGGTGAGTTTCTGACCAAATGCCCCGGAGTAGCAGCACCATTAAAGCAATATATTCCATGTTGAAAAGTATGAGAAGTATGCGAATATCAACGTTACAACATGAAACATGTTCAACAACAATTGAAAGAATTGTTTAAAAGAAGAAACACAGTCGTGTTTAATTGAAAAAACGCCCAGCCTTTCGATTCTGCAATAGTACATGGGAGATGACTCTACCGACAGTATTCACGAATATCGTTGTTCCACACGTAACGCCTTATTTTATGTTCGCTTGATCTAATAAGTCGACTTGTCACAAGGAACACACATGTCTTATATGAAAGTGCTATGATAGACTGGTCAAATTGTATGGCCAATACTAAGGGGTTGTTTGAAATGTTTCGGAAAAGGCATCTTGAAAGTACTTGAAAGGACTTAATAAATGAAAGCCGTGTGTTATGATGGACGTAAACAACTTATCTAAGTTGCTGGTATTATATAATATGAGCATCTATAGACACAAACAGAGTTATCACCCTTGAGATACTATCAGATACTCAGCTATCCGACAGATTAAACGTTATGACTAACGTCGAACAAACGATTCCGGAGGCATACAAAAAGCTGTGACATTTGACATATCATTGTCAGTGATGTGTATTTTATAGACTTTACTTACCATAAAACCTTTATTACGGGAATCTTAACACGAGTTATATCTACGATCGACGTACATATACGTCAATTTTTGAACGTGACGGTATATATTGATACAACTAGTTGTAGCGCTTTCATGCCGCAAAATGTATCGAGACATACGTGGAGAAGTAATGTACGTGACGTCATTTCATATTATCGGGGCGACAGATATTTTAAAATGGCTGAAATAATATAATTTATAACATAAAGTCCTGTATGTACGAAAGCCTATTAGGACCATCTGAGAAAAAAAAATATCGTAAAGTCGTTATAACGCGAAAAAAGGCGTTATAATGCGAAAAAAGGTGAAGTATTGCAAAACAAGGCGAAATAACGCGAAACAAGGCATAATAACGCAAAGTAAAGGCATTATAATGCGAAGTAAGGCGTAGTAACGCAAATAAAGGCATTATAACGCGAAAAAAAGACGTAAAAACGCGAAATTAAAGGCGTATTAATGCTAATAATAAGCGTTATAACGCGAAATAAAGGCGTAATAACGCAGAAAAAACGCGTAATAACGCTAAACAAAGGCGTATTAATGCTAATAAAAGGCATTATAACGCGAAAGAAAGGCGTAGTGACTCGAAAAAAAAAGTCGTAAAAACGCGGAAAAGGGCGTTATTACGCGAAAAAAAGGCGTAATAACGCGAAATAAAGTCGTAATAACGCCTTTTTAGCTATATATATAAATCGATTACTGCTTTGAAGACTCTTTTTCAACTATGGATCTACGACCCAGAACAACCAATTCGCTATGTGTTTTCATTAGATGAGCTACGATTTACGACCCAGATCAACCAACTCGCTATGTCTTTTGAGTGGTTTAGCTACGATCTACGACCCAGATCAACCAATACGCCATGTTTTTCTCAGTGGCTGAGCTACGATCGACGACCCAGATCGACCAACTCGCTATGTTTTTATATTGGCTCACCTACGATCTACGACCCAGATCAACCAATTCAAATTTTTATTTCGGTGGCTGAGCTACTATCTAAGACCCAGATCAAACAATTTTCTATTTTTTCAGTGGCTGAGCTACGATCTACGACCAGGATCAACCAATTAGCTATGTGTTTTGAGTGGTTGAACTACGATCTATGACCCGTATCAACCAATTCGCTATGTTTTTTCATTGACTTAGCTACAATCTACGACCCAGATCAACCAACTAAGTATATTTTTTCATTGGCTGAGCTAAGATCTACGAGCCAATCCGCTAAGTAGAAAAGTACTTTGTATGTAGAAAATATTGAAATTTACTTTGATATGATTTGACAAAGAATATTGCTTTTTTAGCTTGAGCCGCAAATTTGTAGAGATGACCTGGAAAGCTTTGGAGTAAATAAAATGCCCAAATTGTTATCAACAGGCATAGTTTTAACTTTAATCACTCCAAGTTGCATTTTTTCATTTGATCTCAATGGTCGACCAACATGACTTAATTCATCAGCGAATAGAATATACCCAATTGGAGTAATAGTATCACTGATGTAATACCTGGACAATATCGTTTTAAAAAGGTAGACAACTCTTGTATAAATAAATTTAAAAGTATTAGACTAATTACGTCTCCTTGCATAGTTCCAATGATCCAGGGAATGATTGAGATATTACTGACCCTCACTGAATACCTTTGCAATAGTAATTTAAACAATAGTTCCTTGTAACCGCCTAGTTTGTAAAGTACTCACCAATGTATCACGAACTACAGAATCAACATATAAGACAAACAAACAACCACCTAATTTAAAAATAGGTGTATCTATCATTCTTTTGTAACAAAGCAACCCATATAATAAGATTATATCATTGTATTAACTAGAGTAACAGTGCCACCGGCTGCCAAAACCAGATTGGCTAACGAATATACATTTACTTCAGTATATATAGTCATATTAAAGGAGATGGTCTTTCATTAATTAGTGGTCAATCTTATTTAATCACCTTAAATCTACACGTGAATTCTCGATGTCAGCATATCAACATGTACAGTGCAATTACCGTGGTATAGAGAAATATACTATCAATTATAACTTAACTATTTGTAATAATGTATCGACGGAAACCCGCTCGATTTTCAGCAACTAAGTCAAAAGTATCAACCCATCTATATAAACTATCCTTAACAATGTTTAAAAAATATGTTATACATTTACAAGAGAAATACCTCTATAACTACTAGGATTTTCCCGTATCTCTAGCTTGTACTCAGGAACGATAATGCTAAGACTCCAAGATTCGGGAAACAGATCAGAGTTCAATATTTCATAAAATAGCATTTCGAGATATGGGGCTATCAAATCCTTTATGTGTTTATAAAATTATCAGGCAATACCATATATACCTGTTGATTTACCATTGTTCAATAAATTTATACTTATCTTGATTTCTTCAATGGAAATCGGCTAATTTAAATTGTCTCCTTGGTCGTTTGAAATATCCTGTTAGTCCCACTTAATATATGTTAACTTTGTTTGATCATGTTTGTGAAGGAGTATGTCACACACGTTTCACAATTAGTTTCATTTGTAACATATTTGTGTGAATTCGAGTAAGTATTACGTTTTAGTACTTGGCAAAATTCAACTTGAATATCTTTAATTTGATTTAATAACTGTAATTGTACTCTTCTGTCTTTGATTTACATAATTGTTATACGTTAAACATAGATTTAGCTGCTAAGTAGTGATTATGATCTCCGTCACTGTTAGTTAATCAAAACTTTCCTAACAAGTAATATTTATAAACGTTGGCCTCTTGGCAGTTGTTATCCCACCAAGGCCTGTTGTAACTGCATAAATCTAAATTTTGAATGCTAACGTAAGGTTTCATTGGTTTAGTTGAAACTTTGTATTGACCCATTTTCAAATTAATGGTTTCATTTAAATTCGAGCTTATCAACGATTTGATAGTAGTGATTTTAAGAGGAAGCTATGATACAAATATTTAACAAACTGTTCCTGGAATATGAGTCTCAATTTAAAATTTCCTAAGGGAAGTAACTCTGGTTTCACTCCTTTGATATTTTCTATATTGAAATATTTTGATTGTGACATACTTGTGCGTATTGCTTAATGTACATGCATAAACACTTTATTGAACAAATATGAAACCAAGTATCTGCTACGTCATTAGTGAACAAGTTACATATACACATTTTAAATGTAATTTTATGTTTTTAAATTATCACACACATCTGTTACCCTGTAACGTAGTAAATACCGTATGCATAAATTATGTTATTGCCACACGTTTATGACCATATCAAATGCATGGGCCGATTTCTATGAAATCAAACTGTGAGGCATTTGCGACTAATGTATATTCAGATAAGTCTGAGCTTCCACACAGGTTGATCTTGATCTGCATTGCAAGTTATAATTGCACGTTTTAGCATTTATCACATAAGTATTGTCCAACAATATCATATTACGTAGTTGTGCAGGCGCATCTTCATATATACATGTAACAATTACGCTAAGATTGGCTTTCATGGAGCATCATTCATATCTACATTTGCAATAATTACACCAAGGTTGGTTGACTTGGAGCACTATTCATATGTACACTTGTAATTATTAGGTTAAGGTTGGTGTTTATATAGCATCGTCAACATCTATACTTGCAATAATTACACTCAGGTTCGTTTTCATCGAGCACTATTCATATCTACACTTGTAATAATTACGTTAAGGTTGTTTTTTAGATAGCATCGACCACATCTATGCTTAAAATAGTTACGCAAAGGTTATTTTCCATTGAGCATCATCTATATCAACAATTGTAACAGTTACGCTTATGTTGTTTTTCATGGAACATCATTCATATCTGTACTTGCAATAATTACCTTTGGTTTTCATGGAACATCGTCCATGTCGACACTTGCAATTCCTACTGTAAGGTTGGTTTGTACAAAATATCATTCATAATACAGATTATATGAATTCTATATTCTATAATCAAATTCAAAACATTTTTAACAAAGGGTCGTGTGTTCAAATAAAAAAAAATTCATAGCAGGGGATATAACTGATTCAGAATTTCCGAAGTTTCTCTATCATAATTATCTCCCTTCATATGGCAATGTGTGTACGAGAAAGCCATTTTAAGTCAGAGCTTCCGTTTTCCTGAAACTCGAAGGCATAGCAGTCTAAAATTTAATAAAATTTAAAATCCCAGCAATCAGTGTAAATAATGGCACCGAAGAGGAGAATAGAATCAACGAAGGTTGGAAATGATCCTAAGACGTCGAGACAGGCGGAGAAGGACCAGTTATTCGTTGGAAACCAAGAACATACAGTGGAGGATGTTCATGAATGCATGGCCAGAAGCCCGGTAAAGGTCCCGTCCCTAGTATGGAAGATTTAAAAGGTATATCAACAGATTTAATATTCAATTCAACTTCCCAAAATACAAAAAAGATACTTATTCAGGAGCGTTAGGAAAACTCAAATATTTTAGAGAGTTATATAAGTTGCAAGAGAGTTGGCCTGTCCCAAATCAAGACTTGTTACTTTTCATCGCCTCTCTAGTCTATCAGACTTTAGCTGCTTCAACAACCTCGACTTACATATCAGGTATCTCATATGCCCATACACTTCAACACGTAGATGACACAACAAAATAATTTCTAATAAGTAAGGCATTGGAGCGTGCAATGCGAACTAAGGGTAGTAAAATAGATGCAAGAGCCCCGACTTCCCTAACCGCATTACATAAGATGATAGCAAGCATAGCAAGCAATTGTCAAAAGACATTTCAGCAATCTTTATTTCGGGCTGCTTCCACGCTCGCATTTGTTGGTCTGTTAAGAATAGAGGAATTTACACAGGCCAACAATAAGTCACAAGATCAAAAGGTAATTAGATATTTATATATTTGGTTTTCTGAAAAAGAAATAAACCTAACAGTCAGATGGTCAAAAACTAACCAGTGCATGTCATACTGCCCAGTTCTATGCATGAAAGAGTACTATAAGCTTCGCCCTAAAACAGAAAATGAAAACCTATTCATACACGTAAATGGGAAATCGCTCACCAGCTATCAATTCAAAGCTATACTGTCTTAAGCCCTACAATTCACCTACACAATTGGACACTTCAAATCAAACAATAAGCGTGGTTACAACACATTTAGCTAAGTTAGGAATAGAGGAAAGTAGAATCATGGCAGCAGACAGATGGAAATCAAATACATATACGAAATACATAAGACGTTAAGGTTATACATACAAATCAATACAATCGTAAGTTGTCAAGGAATGTATAGTCTTACTGCAATTACCAGAACTACTGCAAAAGTTGAAAACATTGTGGCGAAAGGAAAAATTGCTCGTTGTCTAATTCCACTGGACAAAACTCTGGTGCTTGAATGTAACTCTTAAATCTTTATAATTTGTAATAAAAGTATCGTCTCAATGAAAGAATTATATTGAATACCATTACATGTCAGTGCCTTCAGTTGGAAGGATATTAAACGTTTCTCATCACAAATCTGCAGCAGAAAAAAACCTCTTAATTTCTGTAAATCTCGGGAAAGGAACTATGAACACATTGTTGCAAACGGGGAAAATGCTCATGGTGTAAATAAGTTAAGGCATATGTTGATATTAGAATCGTCTCGGCCCGTGATTTCTAATATTTATTGTTTTCAAGCCCAATGTACCAGGTATATAGTTTTTAATTATTAGAACATACTCGCTCTCTTAGTTAGCGAGATATAATTTTATTTAGAGCTCCATACAATAATATAAATGGACCACACGTGGCAATGTTGGAGTATCGATGCATCTGCGTACAGAGAATGCGCAGTTTCACATAAGTATGTCCTATCTGTGTATACGTTACATAGACGTAAGTTTATGTTTTGGCAAACAAAAAAAATATACAGCTCACTTTGTGCTCTGTATTGTTATCTAGAATAATACCATTATTTCTAAATAGTGCCTTGATGCCAGTGTTAAATTTACAATTAATAGTATGATGACTGCAATAACTAGACCTTTTCCGTCTTACAAATAATAAAAACAATAGAAATTGAACATCATCGTGTTCAAATGTTATTAGTATTTTCAATAAATCAGTCTTAAACCAATGCCAAAAATTATATCATTCTTGGATTTGGTGTGTTCGGCCACACATACTATAGCGGTCGATGACTCGTCGCAGGTTTTCATTCTCTGAAACAACTCAATGTCAAAGATAAACGATGGAATTGTTTCCGATGTTCTCTTTGTCACTGATTTTAAACGAATCTATAGTGCGCAAAATTATTGTAGAAACTTCACAATTAAAAGGCGATTGTTCGATAAGACTTATGATTCATTTAAAGCCAGACGTCCAGAAGTCATGAATCTTCGTATACCTGAAAAGCTTCATGTTTCTTACATCTACTATTTTATACCATTTAATATATATTTATATATTTCGGTTCCTTCTGTGGCTCACAGATCTAGCCCTCAGCCTTATAAACCTAACCTTCCGGTATATACATCATCAGGTGAGATATGTTTGTAAAAGTATAGGCACGTGTTTGTAATATAACATACTCCGGTTTATAAGCTGATGCTCTATATACATGTTACGTCTTGTATTGGTTGCTGCTCTACATGAAGTCTACATGAAGTCGATCGATATATTTTTTATTGAACTATTCCCTGGTCAATATTTCGAGATGTTGTTCTCTGACGTCATCGCTCTAGCGCAACGATTCATAATGACATACCAGACATACCAGAAACCATGGTTTGCATAACGACTTTGCTCTAAATTGAATATATATTATACACATTTTGATGTGTATATAAACGGAAACTGTGTAACCTACATGTATTTACAATTTCCCCTTGATCGACACAATACGAACCTGTTTATGTTACTCCTAGAATAGCAAAGTCCTAAAAGTAAACCTTGGTGTTCTGAATGACCTAACGGTCTTATGGCATTCTCTCTATCTCATGACAACGGATGTGTCTGTTACCCAGATAATCATGAAATAAATATGACATGTTATATGAATAAATGATGCATTACATTATTTAGTCTAAAGAAAAACAGGCAATTAACGTTTACGCTCAAACAAAGCTAAAAACACAACAAACAGAATGACAGAATTCCTAAAGTCATCCCCACCCTCTCGTTTAGTTACATTACTATAAATCTCGCAAAACATGGATGCAGCTCAATAGGCCATACACGTGTGTCTTTTGACAAACCTAAGAATACAAAAAGTATAACTTTGCATGCTACGTTTTCATTAATTTAGTATATCTTCCATTTTCTGGTTTATAGGTATTTCCTGTTTATTGTAACAAGTGTTCATTAAGCTCATTTTACACATATATATAACGCACTAATAGTGTTCTGTATTTGAGCAATATCATACGAAACCCGTATTTCTGAGGTTGTGAAATGAATGGTAATTGTGATGAAATGACATGCTTGAATGGACAGTAAGCTTCTATAAATGACGATATAATTACTGAAAATTTAAAAACAAACCATTGTGGCGAATAGAGAATTGTATCGTTGTTAGCAATGTCATATTTTGCATGTTTAAAAGTTTAATATAAACCACATTTAAGATACCAATTGTTTCATTCTCGTATGCTTTCAATACAGACAGATCTTAACATATCATATAAGGTAAACTGTCAAACAAGTGCTGTGTGAAAATGTTATATGATGTAAACATAATTGTTATGGGCCGTGGCCTTATGTCAATAATGTCATGTCATATTTTGCAACGATGTTTTCAAAGTTGATCTGCTGCAAAGGCGTCAATAAGCGTAAATATATATGTGGGATAGTGTTTACATTGTAAAATCATCCAGAGAAAAGCAATAAGTAATAATTTAAAATAGGATCGATTTCCATCCTCAATTTCGACGTCAAGACTCATTACAATTGACAAAATTCTTTGAAAAGTGCATGAATTGTTTATAGTTTGTAATAAAAGTATCGTATCAATGAGAAAACTATATTGAATACCACCACATTTCAGAGCTTTCAGTTGGCAGTATATTAAACGTTCCTCACCACAAATCTGCAGCAGTCGTATCTGAAAAAATCTAGTTTGAAATACGGTAAATCTATTCAAAAGAAAGATGAAGACATTGTGGCAAACGGGGAAAATGCCCTTGATTTAAAAACTTTAACCTGTGGGAAAGGTTAAAGACATTGTAGCAAAACTAAACTAAAAATAAATGACAATTTATTCTGCTATTTCCATGAATTTGACTGCGAACATTTTTTGAGGAAGTGACTTTGTAAAGTCTGCACAAGTCTATTATAAATATCTATAAATGAATGTGTAAATAGCGAGTACAGTTGAAACCACTGCGGCAAAACAATAAATGTCTTCTCTAAACAAATGTCTTTTCTTATCAAGACCAATTTCTTTTCAAAACGTTGTCTGCTGCAGATGCGTTAAAACTGTCTGCAAGTGTGAATGGGTAAAAGGTGACTAATATCTTTGCTAAACTTATAACAGCTAACAATATACGTATCGTTCCCCTTACAGTATATTTAGCAATATTATTATGGCGTCACGCACGCTCTTTCACTATTTTGCTTAGATTCTATCATCAAGTAATTCCATATACAACGCAAACATCCGTTGTCTTATGACACGTATGTACCTTTTGTTCTAGATAGATTACATCAGAAATATCTGTCTGGGTCTATACTGTATGGCAATTATATTGCGTTCATGGAGACAGTAAGATCAGGAAACATGTGACGAAATGTAAGATAACTTTATATTTTATTTCGAATCAAATACTGGTAATTTGAAAATAAATTAACTCTGTGTTATAGACTGAAATGTATATATTAGAAAACTACAAAACTTCCAACGGGGTCTGACATTTATTTCAGCTTCCACATTTCCGTGTTTTTATAAGGGTAAAGTTAATTTCGCCGGACAAAAGTTTACTGACGATTGCGACGAATGTTAATGCAGCTATGGGAAAGTGACCATTGTGGCAAATAAATGTGGTAGGTATTAATACAAATAACCAAGTCTTAACCCTTTTCCTCCTGAGTTCCTAGTATCTTTACCTTTGATTAGTATTAAATATCTTAACACATAAGAGGTAGATCTTGTTGCATGTTGATGCTAATAAGTGGACAATCAAGACTAAGACAAGATTGCGAGATACTTTGGTAATAAAGTCATACTCTCATTTAGAACTAGTCATGTTGCTTTTAAGATATTTAATTTGTTACCAAAAATCGGAACACCCCTTTTAAACCTTATAGTCTGCACTGTGCGCATATTACTGCTATATACGCATTGCATATTTGGATCAGATATTATAAGTCAATATTACACCGAGGTTGATTTGAATGGATCACGTCGCATAGTTTGACTGTAGTGTTAATATGTTGCAAAATAATAGAAGCAGTCAGCAAAATTGTTATGTTAGTTATTGCATTGGAATTGGTTTGGGTTATGTTCATAATCGTCATTTCTACAGAACATTTGGTGTTGTATCATTACCCAGGCTAGTCTTACAGGTACATGCTTGAACAAAATTAATAAACTGGATGACTTGCTAGAAATGAGAGTCTTGAATCCACCAATCAATTACAGTTTGTGTATGTTAAATATATATCTCCATATTGAAATATCATTTAATACTAATATTCGCAACATAAAATTGTTATTTATTTATTTATTTTATTTTATTTTTTTTTTAGCCTGAACCATTTTTCGTTAAAGAAAATGGTAGATCTAGCACACACCCGAGTGGTCGGTGTTAAGTAATTCTTAATTATTCTTTGGTCCCGGATTATTTAAAGTACTTACACACTAACTCAGCTAAGCATGGTAACCCTTTCCCACATACTACACATTTGCAGCAGACGACTTTGATAACATTGTGACAAAAAACTGAAAGATGTCCATTACAGATAGCTTAATAAAGTTGAACACATTGTGGCCAAAGGAGAAATCGTTTATCATGAGCTTTTTTCAACTTTGGCCACAACGTTTTCAATAGTCGTTTTCTGCTTTTGCGTCAGAATACGTCAGCAGGTGGGAAAGGGTTAACTAATACTATCTTGGATTCAGGCTCCAAAATATTAAACTATACTTTGTGCTCAGTTGTTGTACGAAAGTATCGGGTTGATCAGAATAAATGTGTCGGAATTTATTAATAAGATGTCCTTTTTGGAGCATAGAATTCATTTCTGAGCACAGAGAACGTTTTCAGATTTCTGTAGATTCGGAGATGGTCTAGAATATCTGATATTTCGTATATTTTTAAATTCTACATAGAAAGATGAAATTAATACTGTTGCTACGGCATCTCTTCTTAGACAGGGAGTTAAATTTATCACTTGATTTGGTGCACTCAATACAGTGTCTTATTTAGTGTAAGTAACTAAGGCAACGTAATATTTTTAAGAGAACGGTTGTGATATATAGCAAAATATTCTATTTTTAAACGTTAACAGAGTTACGAATTAGTGAAATGCTTGTTTGCGCATCGTGTCAAGTTCGGAAAACCTCAGCTGAATTTAAATTAAAACGGCGCCCAGTTTACAATTACATAATCATAAATTGTTTTGCATTTGTTAAGGACCCGACTCCGTTGCTTTTTAAAACTTGTTTGTAAAGTAATTTAGCTTATCAGCAATTTCCAAAAGAAATCATATTATTCAAATCGTCAGACGCATGCATTCTGTCTTTGTGTTTTGTATTGAAGCCAACGATGTCTTATGCTTAGAGTGACCATGATATTTTCTCAACCAGTCAAGCTAATGTGTTGTTGGAATTAGTTGGCATCTATTGAAAAGGAACGTACAGTACCTTTTTTTAATATTTGAAGTAAGCCCTGCACCGGAAAAAAGAACCACTGTCAATGTGTAGTATTTGATCTCCAAATTGCAGTCACCCTTTACCGTCTGATGATGGGTGTCTCATGTCTCAGGTATCAGGTGTCCACGAGATTGTATTTAACAGTTCAAAAAAAGAACGTCGTACGAAATGACAAGTGGAACTTTGCGATCGAGATAAGCCGACGCTTTGTTTGTAATTCGATATGAATATTTAAAATGTTTAACAAAAACAGTGTGGAGTCCAGATAGTTTATCAGTAAATTATCTATACCAATTGATCGTTACTTTACCTTTGTAATTAAAATGAAAGTAGCCTATTCACTACACACTTCTTTATAACGTCCTTACGAATAATGTTGTCTTTCTGAGGCGAGGCTCAGAATAGGTATATGCTATTTCTAAACATGAACTAAGTCACCCGACATAAGACGCCCACTTCGCGAATAGTTAACATTAGGACGAGTCTGCGCCTCCAAACAGTTTTATCAGGATATTCATATTTTGAAATATGGCAACCTGGACGTCTCTTATCTATGTTTTCAAATTGACCCGGGCGCATTATACGTTTCAAATGTTAACCGTTGTCTTGGTGAAATATCACTTTGTACTACTGTTTTCAACTCTTTTCAATGATTTAAATTTCCCTGATAGAGAGTTCCCATACTTTTGTCTAGATGTTACTACATTCGTCTGCTGATTCCTTGCTATATGTGGAAAAGGATTAAATCGCTTAAAGCAGAAATTGGGTAACCATCACTACTATGATCATACCTATCTTACATCACCTCCGAGGTTGATCACTG
Source organism: Serripes groenlandicus (assembly GCA_031761405.1). Classification (NCBI taxonomy): domain Eukaryota; kingdom Metazoa; phylum Mollusca; class Bivalvia; order Cardiida; family Cardiidae; genus Serripes; species Serripes groenlandicus. Next base: position 127,737,768 of record JASEVX010000003.1, on the reverse strand, counting down.
TAAAAACATTCTACATGTATGTCAAATGCGGACCTGTCAGTGATCTTATACTCCGAACGGGGAATGCTGTCCAGTTTGCCATCCTCGTAAGCACATTCACACATTCACACATATCATTATTTTAACCACTGCGCACTTACGACGACAAATCTGCAGCAGTAGAATTGCACACATCTTGGTGATTGAAAGATTCTAAAAAGAAAAAGGAATTATTAGCAAACGGAAAATATGCTAACTATGAGCAAACTGTAATTTTATCAAATCGTCTGCTGCAGATGCGTCAAATTCCGACAGTGAAGGAACGTGTTGCTGCACCATATTTGAATTTATTTTTAAGTTCGGTTTGATACCGTTATTTCAAATAAATCATGGTTTCTATGTTCTTGTTTTCACTGGGTTAACACAATCTGTGCTAGAATATGAAATTGTACTCTACCATGATCGCGGCGTCTGGGTACTGTAACCGGGACGCTCGGTTCCGAATCCCCGACGCTAACCACTCAGTTCCGAATCCCCGACCCGAACCATTCGGACACGGCGGATTCCTAGAATGAAAACAGTAAACTTCCACTTTTCGGGAACAGATTTAAATACACTTCTGTGGAAGAGGAAGCAATTTTAAGATAACACATCCATTGAATAATCATGCTTCAACTCCCTCATTTTGAATACAGTGCCATAAGTAAATAGGTAATCGCTCAGTAACACTGAAACAGGACCAGAGCCATGTCAAAAACAAAGCTCAATATCATGCTCATCAATGTGTCAGCCGTCTGGAAACGAAATTTGCTTATTATGATTCCATCCAAAAAGTGTATGCACAAGCAAAAATATATACAACTCCGGCCAAGTGATCTACGACAAGTAGGACACGTGTAACTGTAATGATGGAGTGGTCTTCTGTAAAGGTATCAAGTGCAGTAAGTACGTTTTCTTCTTCTTCTGCGTATTGCCCAAATTTAACTTGTTAAATAAACTGGCAAATATCAATATTACAGAAAAATATTCGTTGTTTGCTGTTTGAAGAGTAAAAATGCCCTTTCAGTCACTAAATTTTCTCCTGATAATGTATACGTTGCAGTAAGACTTAGATAAAACCGCGACCTGTTTATGCGAGTGTCTGCTACGGCAGCAAAGTTTAAGTCTGGTTTTAATGGTAGTGACTGGATCCTTTTATCGATATTTATCACTTGAGGCTGATCTAGCGATTTTTGGTCACCGCGTAGACAGCATTTAATGACATATTGGCATAGAATTTCGTGGGACTAAAATTCCCGTTCATCGTCAGAATGTACATTTATGAATGTTTATGATATATGTTGCGGTGAAAACTATTGTGATGCTGTGAGATTTAACTGTACGTGGCAACATTTAGAAAACTATTACCAACCCAATTTGGCTGCGAGAGTTAGCAGTAATATTTTTTGAAGTATGTCCATATGTTCTTCCAACTTTCTATGACTAATTTGCGACGAGTGCAGTGCCAAATCAGACGTTGCTCTGACTTCTCTGAAACTACACATATCGCAGATGCCTAATAGTTTGTTTTCGCAGAGCACCACTAATTGACTTTCAAAATATGTAGATCCTTAACAGGATATGTTTAAGGTTACTTTAAAGGTGTGTATTTAACATCGATTGTGACAACATGCTTGCAGCGTATATACATCAGACATGAAGTCGGCTTCCCAGACACCTTACAAGTAATAGCGTCGTTTGTTTGGAATATCTCTTAACACAAAACCCCGTTTTTATCTATGTTCGATTCGTTTTGTCCGATTGTCTGTTTCATGGGCAATAATAGATCGTGTCACATCTTGTAATGTATCTATACTGAATATTACAAATATGTTATTAAATGATAGAAATAACAAATACAGCAATAGTTCTTATAAATTGAACAGCTGGGAAACCATGAACGTGTTCACAAAAGATAAAGGATAACGACTGTAATTATTACTTCGTCCATGACGATGATTGATTTGACGATGATTGTTTTCTCAATGACAAATGTTGCAGTGATGGGTGTGGAAAGAAATGTATTGCTCCCTGGAACGATGTGTAAAGAATGTTTAACTCTTTCATAATTGTAAACGCTTACTGATGGCTTTACAGCAGATAAGTTTTAAAAACAATGTTGCGAATGGAATAATTGTTCAGAGTGAGCATGTTCTCCTTTTACCACAATGATATTAATTATAATCTATAATTTATCTCTTAGCTTAATTGATTTTCCAAATGCAAACCTAAATTATCTAAGATTCTTCATAGATATCCTAAACAATGTTATAATATGCTAAAACAATTTGATAAGGCTGGTAAAAAAACCTTGGGCGAGTAATATTAAAGAATTATTATTTACGTACGGTTTTGGTTATGTTTGGATTGCTCAAGAAGTTGGAAATGAATCAAACTTTATAAAATTATTTAAGACACGCATTACAAAGATGGAACCCAGGTTTGAACGATTCATCCAAGACATTACATTATAAACATTTTAAATCTCATCTTTACCCCGAACCATATTTAGATATTGATTTGTCCTATATTTTAAGAAAACCTTTATCAAATTTTCGTTGCTCGAGCCATATTCTAATGATTGAAAAAGGCAGGCATTCATCAATAGACAGAAATTTAAGATTTTGTCCTTTATGTATAAAAAATAATATTTATGTAGTCGAAGATGAGTTTCATTTCTTCTTTGAATGTAATGAATATGAAATGCTTAAACAAGCTTTCTTTAAACCTCACTGGTTAAATAATATATCTGTTAACATGTTTTACATAATCATAAGTTTAAAAGATGAAAATAGTTTATTCAGTATTGCTCGATACTTATTTAATGCATTTGCAAGAAGAAAGGAAACTCTTGATTTATAATATTAGAAATTATACAAGAATTACTTACCTTCGTAATTTGTATATACACTGTAGATAAGTTAAATTTGTTATGTAAATATCATTGAATAATGCATTCAGTTAAATACGATACTCATATCTGTTTCAAACAATTCTTTTCAATAACAACCAAATATCTGTTACTATATTGAAATGTTTAAAAACTATAACTATAAATATATTTTCATTTACAACTGATTATGCTTATAGATTCCCTCATAGGAAATTGAGAGCCAACTTTCCATTTCCCGAAGGTTTTTTGCTCATTTCTATTCTAGAATCGTATTTTCTTATTCCAAGTCTTCTTCTTGATGTTTTCAAAGAATGTGTTTAATGGCGAAACGGTTCATATACCGTGATTGTCCAATAGGATAAATGGATGTATTTGCCTGGCCTGTCTGTGATTTTAGAGTCAAAACATTTAATGCTATAAAGTCGGTTTTCAGACATAACAATTCTCCAGTCGCGTTACCATGCTACTTGTGTGGATAAATAGCTAACAAGTAAGATGTGCAGGCTGATCTCTATCCCTACCTTTCGACAATGATTGAAGAGCTCCATCCATATAAACAAGTGGCTGATGTATTAATAGTGGCGTAGATACATTTATGATTTCAGGCTTTTCTAAAGTTAACACCTATTGCATATCTCGTGTTCGAATGGTGTTTGAAAAAAAAGCGTTTCAATTTAAGGAATTATTTATCAGGGAAAATCTTATGACAACAGTATCTATTTACATGTATTTGTATTTTTGTCTGAACGCATCGGCGTTTGACTTTAATTGCCTTCAATATTCGCTTTCATGAAACACGACTGGATACCCATAACAATGCTTTTTGCATAGTTATGATATGCGCATCGACGAATTTCCTACCTCTCTTACTACACAATCTATATGCCTGCCTACGATTGACCATAACTGCACACCATTATATGCGAGAGATTTCCTGCAATCCCGGATCGGTAAAGTGATAGTAAATGTCTTGATTTTGGGTGCTCAGTGTCGTGGGAATAGCAAAGCGACTAGCGCAGCGGTATCAATATTACCGGAAGTACTAGTATTTCAGTAAATAAAACGCTATCATTTAACAGATGAACTATTTGAATTCGATTTAAAAAACTTTCAATCAAACAATTTTGATATCAATATTTATTTGCAAATTTCGTGATGAAAAGCCGAACCTTAGACTATAGGGTATACATATATCAACTAAATATTTTGTTGTGTTTTCAGGTGATACCATTTTGATGGGACGAAATCAATGTGTGATTTGCAATATCGCTCAGAAACCATTGAGTGCTCTAAGGTCATCTGTTCAAGACCAAAATGCGAGAACTCCTATGAAGCCGTTGGAGAGTGTTGTAAGAAATGCCCGGATGATAATTAATCAATATTTTGAACATATGAACGAATTCACAAAAATAGCCTAAGTTATACAACACAACAGATAGATGTATACAAACATTCTGCTGCCGACGTACATTCAAACGTATCGCTCATAAGGTAGCCATCTACAGCTGAAATCATTACAGTTAACATAATGGTCTATCAAGAGAATGCAATGGGCGTTTATTTACATTTTAAGATCACTGTTATTCTATGAGTATCCCCATCGTTATAAAACTATGTTGTCTTCTTTGCGACCAATTTCTCATTTCGCCATTATATTTCCGAATGTCATCTGCTGCTGATGCGTACAAGTACGTGTATATAGAAATGGGTTGATCCATGACACTGTATATAATTCAAGGTATTACTTGACAACGTCAACCTGATCCTGTCATGTGCTAAAAGGCTATGGGTTAGGGTGATATATATTGTCAGGTTAATACAAAGGTTTCCTGGGAGATGACAAGGTGAGTGTCTGACCAAATGCCCCGGAGTAGCAGTACCATTAAAGCAATATATTCCATGTTGAAAAGTAGGTTAACGTCAACCTGATCCTCCCATGAGTTCAAAGGGTTATGGGGATATGTTCAGGTAAATACAAAGGTTTCGTGGTAGACGACAAGGTGTGTTTCTGAACAAATGTCCCGGAGTAACAGCATCATTAAAGCGATTTATGTTCCATTGTTTCCATATAATACTGCTGTATACATTTCCATATATTCTGACAAGGGACAGGTAACCGGACTAGTAGGGGAAAATGATAAGCCAGAAATTAAATTGAAGTTGAAATTGGGCATTTTAAGATTTAAAATGCCTTAAATTCTAATTTTAATTCATAATAAAATATATGAATTATAAAACATTTTTCCATATCTCGGCGAAACAACCGCCACAGTGAAACGACCGCCAAGCCCAGATGAGGTGAGCTTTTTGTCAGGAGATAAGGACATTTTACATAAAATTATAAAAAAAAAAAAAATTATGAAACCCTACAAATGACAATTTTTGTAATAGTCCATGTAAAATACATCCGAATTAAATTTTGTTTGCATGACCTTAGCTAATATATTAAACAAAGCGTGAGACATGACTATTATTCCAGATAACACCAGTAATTATGTGATGGGGTGAAACAGCTAGTTTGCATAAGAAATGTTGATAGATAAATGAGTCCACGTTTCATTCAGTTGAGACATTTAACATGCTAAGATGCTTATTAGTTTTTAATTAAAGCATAAAACTATAAGGTGATGTCGTACTTCTATGAGAAGTATTGCTCAAACAGTTTACCTGTCAACTAGTACCACTGCCTCACACAGTTTGTACAAAACTGAGAGTGAATTAAATTGAAAATCAGTTTCAGCCCATCAAAACAACATTGGTTAAATTGACATTGGTATAACACAAACATATCTAATTAAGTAATCCATGTACACGCAAAAACTGAACTGAACTTGCCGCCTCAGTCAGTCGAGTCCATGACAAATTCATGGTTGTACATTTGTGATGGCAAAGATGACCCTTCGAGAAAACCAGCCTCAGTCCCTCAAACAATATTGGTTAAGGTGAATAATGGCATAATTAAAAATGATCTAATGCAGTAACTCATGTACACACCTGAACTGAACTATACTCGCCGCCTCAGTCAGTCGAGCTCAAGAACAAATTCACGGCTATACATGCCTTACTGTAACTATGAAATTCGGAGGAGATCAGTCTCCTTACTCAAATAATACTGGTAAAAGGTGAATAATGGCATAATTTAACTATCTAGTGAAGTAACTATTGTATACCCCAGAACTGAACTATACCCGCCGCCTCAGTCAGTCGAGTTTAAGAACGAATTCATGGTTATACATTTCTGACCTGTAAAGACGACTTTCGGAGAAAACACAACCGTAACTAAGATTTAGTATAAACATATTTACAAAAATTACACAATCATATTTCTCCAAATGTGATATTTTGTAAAAAGTAGATTGAACTGTGCTGCTTAAGACAGTCAGAGGAGTGGGTTCTCATTAAATTGGTATGACCTAACAGTGTTTCCTGTAACGAATCAATAGAGTATCATTGTTTGCTTGAAGCAGTTGCATGTAAAGGATTCGGACGAATATATTTCAAAAAAGCCGATGACTTCCACCTGCCTAGCTTTTTAAGTTGCTCATTTGACACATTTGTACTGTGTGCATATGTAAAACCACCTATCCTCAGTCAATGAGCTGTGTGTCGAAATTCTTTCTTCACAACGTAATTTTGTTTAAGACAAAGGAAGTCTGCTCTCCGAGAAAGGAGGTAGATGACTGGCCGCTCTGGGCACCCCCACCAGCGATTTCCGACACCCGTCGCATTACGTCACATTACGTAAAACGTAGCAGCGCTGTCAGCGTGCACCATCACGTGAATCGCAGGTGGCAAGGACCGCCAGTCTACCCCCACTCAGTGGGGAGTAACCGCTCCAGATAAAAAAGGGTCCCCAATACCATAAATACTTTTATGTATGCATAACATCTATATATCCCATTTTGAACCACACGTAACACCTTATGTTATGTTTCGCTTGATCTCATTTGTCGACTTGTCACAAGGAACACACATGTCTTATATGAAAGTGCTATGATAGACAGGTCAAATTGTATTGCCAATGATTTGGGTTTGATTGAAATGTTTTGGAAAAGGCATCGAATGTCTTGAAAGTACTTGAAGGGACTTGACATAAGGGCTATACATGCGTAATACATGAAAGCCGTGTGTTATGAGGGACGTAGACAACTTATCTAAGTTGCTGATATTATATATAATTAGAGCATCTATAGACACAAACAGAGTTATCACCCTTGAGATATTATAAGATATTCAGCTATTAGACAGGTCAGTAAGTCGTATTTTATAAACTTTATTACGGGAATCTTATCAAGATTTATATTTACGATCGACGTAGATTTCCATCATTTTATTCGTGACAAACGTGGAGAAGTAATGTACGTGACGACATTACATATTATCTGGGCGACAGATATTTTATAATGAATGAAATAATATAATTTATAACATAAAGTGGGAGTGTTAAAATTCCATTACATAAATATCATATAACACGTCTAGTTCTGTTTCCAGTCTTACGCTCACTTCTTTGTTACACCGCTAAAAACAAAACCATGAAAATGTCGTCACGTCAGCAGTTTGACGTTAAAACAGTTAAGATGTAATAACAATCGAAGTTTGAAAGCCCTATAGCACTAGTAGTTATTGGGAAAAGTTAAGACAAAAAACTTTAACGTTTATCTAAATACAATTGTTAAAAATGACTAAGTTAAAAGACTACCATCAATGGAATGAATTAATATCCAGATGTATGACCATTCAACGTTTGATCTATTGAAGTACTTTAGTAATTTAAATGTTTGTGCACAATAAAAAATCGTTCTTGCAAAAATGTAGATGCTCCAATTCCCAATTCCTCTAAAATACATGTGTTGTACTAAACAAAGAAAAACCATGCTCATCATCTTTAGCATCGAATGTGAATATGGCAATCTATGCAACTATGGTCCAAGTTTGAAGGCCCTAGCAGTAGTAGTTATTGAGCAAAAGTTAAAAAAAAAATTACCGTTAAACTAAACGCAATTGTTATAAATGTAAATGACAAAGTTGAAAAAAAAAATAAAAATCATATTTTTTCTCAAACATATGACCGTAAATCCGTTTGATATGTTGAAGTAAAGTTTACAGTATATCATTAACAGTATGAAACAACGTCAAATACCTATAACAAGAACCAGTTGCACCTTGGGGTGGAGGATTAAAGGAGATGGCATTAAACTATTTTGCAGTAATTACTGAATAATGTTGTAGATCTAAATTATTATAATAGAGTTGAGAAGACTGTAATCGATTGGCCAATACAGGTCACGTGATAGCAGCTTCTTTGATTAGTGTACACGTGTAAACAATACAGGTGCACTAAATTCTTGTAAACGAGGAGTGGAATTGTTTTATATAATTAATAGAACAATGTTATTCACTTAATGCCCTACAATCCATATCATATTTTATAGCGGCATAACATATCGTTTATATATATGATGTGTGTGCAAAATTCAAAATCATTCTAACCAGAAATATAAAGGTTATGTCATTTTCAAAATCAACTAAAAACAACAACATTCATGTTTTTTAGGCCAAAACTAAGGTCATGCTTAGGATCTTCGGCATTCAATGTGAAGAAGGGTAATAAATGCAACTGTCATCCAAGTTTAAAAGTCATTGCACAAGTTCTTATTTAAAAAAGCTACAAAACAAAACCTTAACGTTGAGCTTAACGCAAATGGTTGACGCCTCCGTCGCCGTCACCTAAGTATCGCCTTTGCAACTTTGTCGCGTCAAGACAATTACCTTATATCGTAACAGTGGACAGTGACACATACAATTTATTTTTAATGAATTATACATTTTTGATAAGCATATTTTGTATAATTGTCAGACTTTTTGCTCGACTCGACTATAAATAAACTTCGAATCACGAACCGTGAAATGCTCGCACGCCAAAAGTGCAGTTACCACTTACGATGTATTACGGTTGTCAAATATTATTGTTGGGACATTCGTGTGCGTATTACTAAATTGTTGATGCAAAAAACTTTATATTTAAGAAAATTGGAGCTATCACATTTTCTTATTGGCGGAATGAAACAATTAAGTAGCAACGTATCTGCTACATCATGAGTTATTGTTTCTTATATATGTATACATGTATAAAAGAGACCATTTTAAGCGCAATTACGCGTTTTAACGTTATCCATCACATATGTTATCATGTAACGCGGGAAACACCGTATGCCTTTTTAACTGCCACATGTTGCAGACCTAATCAAATCCAAGGGTCGTGTTCTATGATATCCAACTGTTAGGCCATTGCTAACAGCGTAAATCCAAATATATCAGCGCTTCGAGACAAATTGATGTTGCTCTGCATTGATTGGCAAGTAGTCATAGAACGTTTCGGCATAGTTCTGACAAATACTGACCACCATTTTCATATAACATGGTCGTGCAGGCGCATCTTCATATGCAGATGTAACAAGTACGCTAAGGTAGGTTTTCATGGAGCATTATTTAAATTTACACTTGTAATTATTACGCTAAGGTTGATTTCCATGGAGAATATTAATGTCTACACTTGCAATATTGCTGCTGGATTCCATGGAACATTAATCATGGAGCATCGTTCATATCTAGACTTGTAATAATTACACTAAGTTTGGTTTTCATGGAGCAGCATCGTTCATAACTAAACGTGGAAGTATTACGCTAAGGTTCGTTTTTATGGAGTAACGTTCATAGTGCTAAACTTGTAATTATTACGCTAAGGTTGGATTCCATGGAGCATTAATCATATCTACATTTGAAATAGTTCTGCTAAGGTTGGATTCCATGGAGCATTTATCATATCTACATTTGCAATATTACGCTAAGGTTGAGTTTCGTGAAGCATCTTTCATATTTTACTCATATTAGTAATACTAAGGTTGGTTTTCTTTAAACTACATTCATATCGACACTTGAAATGATTATGCTAAGATTCATTTTCATGGAGCATAAATCAGAAAAACATTGTAATAATTGTCTTTAGTGCAATTCTAAATAAACGCTTAACACTATGGTTTAACGAATTTAATATCGTCGGCGAGGAGTAGGCCGGCTTTCGGCAAGGTTATAATACGTCTGATAGATTCGTTAGTTAGTAAATTCTTGAGAAAACCAAACGGTCGACATTATCTTGTCCCACTGTTTTAAAATAAGGCTATACTATTTCGCCTCAAATTGTTTCACTGTTTTTATAAACGATTTAAAGTGATTTATGATACAAGATGAAACTATAGTAGGCGTTTCAGTTACACTAAGTGATATACATGTTACGTTATGCAGACAACCTGGTTAGTACTATTTGCCGAATCTAAAACCCAGCTTCAGCTCTTAATCAGTAGGCAAAAAAAACATTGTAAAATGTTTTGTCTTTCAAATAATAAACTCAAATGAAAACTGGTTTGACAAAAGTTGGAAGAGTACCTGGATATATCCTGTTGAAGATATTTGAATCGAAAATAGCGCCGATACTTAATTATAGTTCTTCAAATGCATTTGTGCATAACGACTTAGGGCGTTGCCCTATTTATATAAACAGATACAAAATACCACTGAAATTTTGTTTATTCTGCTTAAAGTGTCTAACCATAAATACCCAAAGCAATGCTATATGATACAGTCAAGGTGAAAAGAGGCTTGGGTAAAATCAGTTGAAAATATATTGTATAGTCATGGCTTTGTATGTGTCTGGTTAGAGCAATGTGCTTCGAATATTAACAAGTTTGGGCATGTATTCGTGTTACGAAGCTTTGACATTTACAAACATAAACTACATGTGATTTAAAAAGTTCTAATTAGCTCCGCTTTTATAACTTAATTTCGCTGAAATTTTCTTTTCAATGATATATTGACTGTATTAGCAGAAACTATGTCAGACATATATGCTTACTAAGAAATAGAATTCTCCCCCCATCCAGTCTATAACTGGAAGGTATAACAATAAACCTTATGATAAACGGTTATGTCTAAAATGACCGAATTATATTGATTATGAGTAATACTTATTGTTTCACTGTAACATGTACAATGATATAAAAGGAGTTCACATCAAGCATGTCTTTAAAGCTGTACACTCACTTGCATGTACATATGTTTATATTCAAGTAGAAATTCAAATTTAATCTAAAAGTATTATCAACGCTCTGAAAAGGAGAGATCGCTTAATAATCTTCCATTAGATTCATTGTTGTATTGTAATCATAATTGTCTGTTGTAATTTGGACCGGAGGCCTAAACTTTTGTTTTAACTGAATTAACGGTGTAAATAAATAAAAAGAATATGCTAAGGTTGATTTTAATGAAGCATCATTCATATTTACACTTGCAATAATAAAGTTAAGGTTTGTTTTCATGAAGCGTTATTTATATTTGTAACGTGTACCGGAGATAAGCCATCGCGGGTCACCCATCCAGGCACTCACCGCGATCAACGTTGCTTAACTTTAAGAAAAGGTCAACCACTCTACCAACGTCGCTACAAAAGTCGGCTTCCACAAAAAGGCTGTAGATGGGATACTTATACCTATACTCCGTCCAGTAACATCTGCACTTCTAATAATTACTCTAAGTTTGGTTTTCAAGAAATATCGTTTATATCTGCACTTCTAATAATTACTATAAGGTTGGTTTTCATGGAGCATACTACATTCCTACACTTGCGATAATCACGTTAAGGTTGGTTTACATGAAATATCACTTATAACTGCACATCTAATAATTACGCTAATGTTAGTTTTTATGGAGAATCATTTATATCTAGCCTTTGAATAATTACGCTTATGTTGGATTTCATTGAGCACCATACATTTATACACTTGTTATCATTACTCTAAAGTTGGTTTTCATGGAGTCATATCATATCTACAGTGGCAATAGTTACACTAATGTTGGTTTTCATATAGCATCGTCCATATCTACACTTGTAATAATTACGCTCAGGTTGGTTTGCATGAAGTATCATTTATATATGCACATCTAATAATTACGCTAAGTTTGGTTTTCGTGAAGTATCATTTATATCTAGCCTTGAACTTATTACGCTTAGGTTGGATTTCATGGAGCATCATACATTTATACATTTGTTATCTACAGTGGCAATAGTTACGTTAATTTGGGTTTTCATATAGCATCGTCCATATCTACACTTGTAATAATTACGCTAAGCTTGGTTTTCAAGGAGCATTATTAATACCTATACTTGAAATAGCTACACTTAGCTGGTTTTCATGGAGCATCATTCATATCTACACTTGAAATATTCTATCTAAGGTTGGTCTTCATGGAGCATCTTTCGTATCTACACTTGTAATGATGACGATACGGTTGGTTTACATACAAGATCAGTCCGATTTGGAGCATTCATTAGTCGTCGGTAGAAGCCGGCAACTATACTTCTATTCCTCTTTCACAGTTCACATGAGGGAAGAGGTTGTTAGGATAAACTCAATGTTTTAATATCCCTCGAAAATATTAGGTTGCGATTCATGTTTCCAATAGTTTAAGTTTGTGTTTCATAACCCTTTTATTTCAGTTAATATCATGTTATTTACTATCATTTACTCGTCCCTTATTGAACTTTCCGCAGACGCTAATGTTAAAGTTTCATTACAATATTCGCATTAAATAACGTCGATTTCTAAATTTAATTGCTTCTTTACAATACTTATCGTTTTACAAGGTTCAAGAAGATGTCTTGATTTGTGTAGATTTCATATAATGTTATTGCATGTATCTATGTAGTATGGTTAAGTGAATAGACTGTGTCTAATCTAGTTTTTTATATCTTCAGTTAACCCTATCCTCAATGAAACAAATCTACAAGATATGAATTTGAAACCATCTATGCAAAAAAAAGGAAAACTTCCACAAATGGAATTATTCTCTTTGGAAAAAAGTTGTTAAATTGCTTATTGTGAGCAATTTATTCTTTTGACACAATGTTTACAAAAATACGTTTGCTGCGATATGTGTACGAATTTGTCTGCATGCCATATGTAAATACATTTATAATAAGGTCTGAGCGTGGATTCAAATGTAGATTAAGCAAAAAACAACGTACAGATCAGTGAAAAAGTACAAAGTAAAACAATTCATGAAGCAAATTAATCTTGTATTATTTTGTTTAATGAATGTCACCATGTCTCAATTAAACTGTTTGTGATCAACCCACGTCCTTTAACATTTGAAAATATAAATGCAGTGTATGATCAGTTTTAACTTTTTACCCCTACCTGTTATGTTTAAATTCGTTTGTCGTTTCATCAACCTCAATAATCTTAATCTAATTTTGTTTTTATTTATTAACGTTCAACATGTAGACACATGTTGACGCCTCTGCAGCTGACGTCGTTTGAAAGCATTGACACAAAATGGGGAAATTGGTCTTAATGAGCGATTTCTCTTCTTGCATCAATGTTTTCAAATCTATGCCATAATAACAGTTTTATTTTTGAACATTTCCACTGTTGTTGCCTTGATGTTTGCAAAGTCGTCTGCAGCATATTTGATGTATGTGCGAAAGGGTTTATGCAGACATTTCCGGCGACATTGATGACTATCATTTATGTTCTCTTGTATATAACTGTAACATTTATTCCGCTGCAGTACGTGTGGAAGGGTTAAGGTCCTTTTACGAGCAGGTGTCCTTTAGATCTTAATGTATGTTAAAGGTGCTGAACTCCAGAAAATAGATATTTTAGTCAAAATTTTAAAACTGTTCAAAAGTTGTCTTCAAATATTAGAATCATAACTTTTGGATAAAACTAGAGTAATAATTTCACTTTCCAGTACCTTAAATATCTAAATATTTATCTGTTATGCTTCATTTTGACCGGGTAGACATACCCATTAAACCAAATTTGAACATTGTCATTACTTTCAATTGACACTTTTTCAACATTTACTGCGAAAATATTTTGAAGAACTTATTACTTACTTTGTTGTCACTATTAGCAATATTTGCAGAAGTTTCAACATTTCAAAATGTTGATCTTCATCTGGAGTTCAGCACCTTTAACACCTAATTTGCAATTATAATCTGCAGTAATGTCATATAGGGTTAATTATGACTGACAAGGATATTAGTTAAAAGTCTAATTGTAGTCTAATTGTCCCTATTACAACTGATTATTTCGAGTTATTAGATGGTTTTATCATATTGTGGTTTTACCCTTTCCAACATACAACAATTCTGCAGCCGACAATTTTAAAAATATTAAGTAGAAAATATGGAAACTCTATATTAATGAAATAACAATTATTGAATGAAGTTGAAATCATTGTGACATTATGAGCTGATACACCTTCTGCTTCTGATAGGATGTCTTCTGCAGAGGCTTCCGAATTCGTATGTATTTGGGAAAGTATTAACAAAGGAGAATTGATTTTAATAAATTAATGAGTTAGTTTTACTTTATTCATATGAAATAATGCAAGGTAAGCATATGGCTGTGTGACATCCGTTTTCTTTGACTCCTCCTTTGTTGTATTTCAGATCTATTTACGTTTTTTTCTAACTTCCTGTGACAGAGATCGACGGTGCTTGATGAATTGGAATGTCAGAATATGCATTTCGGAAACGCTGTTGACTGATTAGCTGATATTGAAATGAGCGTCAGTGATTGGTTAATACGAATATGCTTAGCTGGGTTAAACTTGCTACATATACATCTGAGAAACGTAATCGCTAGTACTGCAACACATCTCCAAGTGCTAAAGACAATTCGGGATTGTTAAGTTCTGTTTTGAAAATAGTCCCCAAAGGTAAGAGCTTTTTTGTTTGATATTACTGTTTACTAGATAAACCGACAATACTAAATATATATATTAAGTAATATTTTATTATTATTAAGCTTGCAATATAAATTAAGAATGATTAAGTAAGCGTCGTCCTGCAAAAGCCAATATTTACGTTAATATAACACATGCACATGCTCAGGATTAACCTTGTTACTTCTATACTTGTAAGTTTTTTGAAACCGTCTATGATTAATTAAGAAAACATCGTACAGCCAGATCACATTGCGCAAATGTGCTGGCTGATCTGAATCTATGCTGCTCGCAAATACATTATGGTTGTTTTTTGAAGAGCGCCTCTCATGTATACATGTAGTTAGAAATGTATGTATAATCATTTATATATCAATTAAATTATGTATTTACTTGATGTAGGCATGCTAATTCCAGTTCTGTTATACGGACCTGCGTGCTTTACTTTTTATTTATTTATCAGTGCACATACTGCCCTATCGCATTTCCATCAACATACATCTGCAGTAGAAGTACTCGAAATCATCTGGATTATAGTATGAAAAATCTCGAAATAAAAGTTATATAAATGCGCCTCTACGTGAGCAAGGGTTGATATAACATAAGCTGTACGAGTATACCTTCATTTTATTTAAATATCTACATCTTATTTATTATTTCACAAAATACTTATAACACTTCCAAATGGAATGGAGAAACATTGCAACATTCTTGTAAAATGAATCATAAGTGCCTTGCATTGCATTATCTAAGATTTAGTAAAATCAAATAGAGCAAGAACACATAGTCATTGCCTTTAAATGATACTACTAAATTGAAGACAGTTCTACCAAACTGTAATAACATTCATTGTTGAAAGGAGCGTTTAGCGTAATCCCATAAAACTAAATGTAAATATTTGTTGTAATTGTCTGTTTAAGACAAAATGCGATGAAGATGTTGTTATATTACTTTCTCCAACAAAATGGTTTGAAACTTTCATATCAATACAATGCTTCAAAAAATGTTAACTTGTGAAAACCAAAATGTCTATGTATTCTTATAATGAATTACTATCTACGTAGAATACATACAATATCTGAAACAAATCCGAAATCGCGGTCACTATTAACAACAAAACATAGACGTAATAAGAATAAAAGTGTTCATGAAACAGGTGATATTTCACTTCATTTCAGCCATGATAGGGAGAGCATCAATAAGACCAAGGACGATATCTGTTCTTGATAAAAACCTTAGAGTTTCTTTAGTCTGTGCTATCTCTCTATGGTCAAAATATCTCGATCAGAAAGATACTGTAACAATTCACATCCTAAAACAGCTCTCGGGATAACAATTGATTTATAAGTTGTAGAACTAGTTAAGGGATTAAGACCATGTACATGTAACCCCTCTGTCATGAGTCTAAAGAAAGCGCATCTTAGTGATCTATGTACTTGCTTAACCGTGAGAGAAGGGTGCAGATTATACCTAAATAACTATATTCCTCCTTCTCGCAGATGACATTGCTATCAATGGGCCGAGAACTGCTCGGAATCATTGGAAGTGACCAAGGCACACTTGTCGGGATTGTATTGATATCTCCATAGACAAGGAGACCCTTTAACTTGAAAGCATAATTTACAGTTAACTAATTGGTCAGGTAGTCAGTTTATATATACTAGGTACAAGCAAAATGACCAGACCTAACCTTGTCTGGTTTCCTGTAGAACAGAGAAGCATTCAGAATTATAACCATTATACATTACACAACTATACATTTTGGAGTGAATTTCAATAACTGTTTTTTAAAAAGTTCGACAAACGACGATATCATTCAGCGTGTAAAAAAGAACATCGTGCAATACACGATCAAAAGCCTGAATAGCATCTAAAACGTTTTTTCCTATGCAAATCATTGTATTGATTCTGAGTTAAAAGAGTTTGATATTTGTTGTCATAGAGCACAGTTCATTGTCCAGTTGCAAACACTTGTATTGACATTGAATGTAACGTGTTACGATTTTAATTGGCTTTCAACGTAACGTGCTATGATTTTAAATGACATGTAATGTGACGTGTTACGAATTACAGAAGGAGACAACCAGGATCATGAAGGCCTGTTACGTTATATTAATGGCCGTTGTCATGCCGATGTTATTGACGGAGGTACTTGGCGACAGCTATTCGAATCGTGTAATGAAGATAAAGTGTTTGTCGATGACTTGCAGTTTACCAACGTGTCCTAATCCAGTTGTCTCTCCAGGTGGATGCTGCTCTTCCTGTCCAACAGGTAATGTTATACGCAGCTGTGTCATGCGGATATAGCGGGTTAAAATATGTATTTGAAATAATTATTAATTTCAATGTTAATCCTAGAACGAAAATGTACATTTGTCGTAGATATATGTGATACATGTTCCTTTACATGATTCGTTTATTGCGCCCGCAAACCAAACAACAACTACGGAAAGTCTGCTTGAATGAACGTATAAATATAATAAGCTATTTCTTCCTTCGTCTCATTGATTTCAAAAGTCGTTGCCAACAGATGCGGTGATATGTGGGAAATGATAACTTATGCTGTACATGTACAGTTTAACTTACTGTGTCTAAAGCCAAATAATATAGACAGACATATATATAGACAAAACTATAACAAAGCTCCATTAGCGAAATCGTGAAAACACTTTCATATTCAAAGAATGGTAGTGATGGTAGCTCAGGATTGTAGATTAAGCATTACGACGGAGTCGCTGGTGACAAGGTAAATTCAAGTAGTACTGGTATCTTTCCCAGGAAACGACTAGATATAAATGAGAAATTGTTGAAAGTGGAATAAAACACCTTTCAAACAAACAAACAAATTAATGTAGTAGTATTGCAAGATAGCGATACACGCATAGCGATAAATTTAGACTAATATTAACCCTTTCCCACAAACAGACGCTTTCTGACGGCTCTGCAGTAGACGACATTTGTGGCAAAAGGATAAATTACTCACGGCAATTTATAAAATTATTTTTACTTTCATGTACAGAGATTATTCATATTATTACCACAATTATTTAAAATTCGTCTACCGTAAAATTGATGTTTGTGGTAAAGGGTAAACTGAATTATGACAATTAATTCAGTTTAACATTTCAAATTAATTCATGATTTTCCCATTACTTAATCGTGTTACTAGATAGTACATTAATTTAATCATAAATACCTTTCGCTTCCCCATTTATACTGTCATTACGTTCGCGTCTGTTTACCGTGTTATCTCATGTTTATCTCGTAAGCGACACGTTATCGTAAAGCCTACTTCACCTTGTTTAATCAGCCCTTTTAAAGTGTACAGTGAAAGCTAAAGTAGCTTGTTTTTCGAACAGGGAATTGTGCGTGTATTGGGATTGCACGCAATTTCTAAACAGAATATTTTACGCTCATATTATTGAAAGCTAGAACCGACAAATGCTCAATGGTGTATACATATGTCTAATGTCTAATTCATAATCCTTGCAGTGAATCCTTGACTTGTTAATGTCTGCAGGCGTTAACTACTGCTTCAAAATGAAAACTCTTGTGAAAACCGGTGTAACACAAGGTTTCTTTGGAAAATATTTGTTTTCCTATAGTCCTCGGGATTTTGAGAAGGTTCCTTAATGGAAAAAGGAAGGAGATTTATTTTTGGGGGATTCAGTTGTTGAACATGCAAAAATATCATGTCGCCATAACACAGCAACGTGTGACAAAACATTTGGTATTACACTATCAAAGATTCGTTTTATTTTAAAGACATTCTTGAAAGTATCCCTCGAATGTTGATATTGCTGCTAGTTACTAAAACAATCCAAAAATATAAACCTGGGTACACTATTTCAAAGTGATTTTGGTATGAATTGCTGACCTTCTATGAATAGACAGCTGTGAACAGATCTTAAGTCTCGTATATTTTCCAATGTCACCGTTATCGCAATCAGCTTACTTTAGATGTATATCTATATGTTTTCTAAAGAATAAGTAGCTGTCAAACACAACTGTTTGCTTAAATAGCACAAATAAGAAAAATGTATGTTGAACGCTGAGCAGTTATTTATTTGTCATATCTAATTGAGTAGCGTGTTTTTTGGCATACTTCAAGTATTGTGTTAAAGGTTGCATTTAGGAAATATATCTCTTTATGAGTGATATACCGTCTCTTATATCATTATTTGGAGTTCAGGAGTGTAGTAATTAATCACTCAGGCCAAATGGTCTGAGTGATACAACTAAGGAGGAAACTATGTTTTGACATGACGTGGCTTTCTTTGATAAAATCACGTGTAAGCTATTCTATCTTTACTCCCATTGTATTTGTTAAGGAAATATTCACATGGTTTTTAACTATTAAAACATTTTGAAATCAGTTTTATTGACAGTCTATGATCATTTTAATTTTATTTTACCTTTTTCAAAAGTAAATATACTCATCATGCGCAATTTGTTACTGGCTTATGATAACCCAACGTGTTTGATCGGTTAACATTATGCTGTTACATGGCACGCGCGTCTAAAATGTTGGTCATACACGAGCATGATGTTCTAAAAAACACTATGTCACTGTCATAATTCAACTTTCCAAACCGCATTTGCAACAAAAGCACGTGGCTTCATTCATAAAATGTCAAATCCAGCGTAGTAACGCATGCGTACTAAGAAACGTTGTATGAAAAATACGCCGGAGTCAATATCAACAGCCAAAAATAGTTTAGAGTGATACACTGTGGGATATATTTAGCTCAAATCTCTCTTTGTGTTTAGAAGAACAATTCTCAAAAGTGTTAGAATTAGTAAAATATACGAACGTTGAAGTGTGTCTGGATGCACATACCCGCCTGAGTGTTCAGTGAACGCACATCCGTTAAAATTCCTAATCACTGAACGCTCCTCCATTATTATAATAATTCTCATCAGTATCGATGCAGTATTCTCACATTTATATCGATATTTACTAATTCCATGAAACGTATTACTTTTTATGACGATGTATGAATAAATGGTAGTAACATCAAGATCTTACGGAAGCCCTGGAGGGACATTTGTAACTTATCTTGAAAACGGTTATTGCGTCATTAAATCATAAGTAATAAATATTAAGATATTAATTATAAATTATAAATAACAATTTATAAGTTATAAGTTATAAATTATAAGTTATAAATTATAAGTTATAAGTTATAAATTATAAGTTATAAATTATAAATTATAAGTTATAAATTATAAGTTATAAATTATAACTAAACAGTTAAAAATCATAAGTAATAAGTTAAAAATTACAATGACATGAGAGGGAAGATCCGCGTAAGGAATAATTATGTTACTGTCTGCTCCAAATATATATTTATCACATGACAGTACTTGTATCCGATCTAATATACCCATTGCCTATTTCTTTATATGTAACGTGTGTAATATAATACGACCGAATCACTATTTTTGTATTCATCCGCGAATGTTTACAAAATGGCTGAGAACGTGTATCCTGTAAACACAAACGTGTGAGCATAAGTTATAAATCATAAGTTATAACAAATAAATTAAAAGTAATAAGTAATAGTTTATAACAAACAAATAATAAGTAACAAATGTCCCTCCTTCCAAGCAACTAGCTGCTTTTCCACATAGACTTAGCCCATTGGTGGAAGACGAATGACGCATGTCGCATTGACTTTCGTCAATCGTCGGAAAGAAAGTTGGCCGAGCCGGGATTCGAACTCACAACCCCTGGATTGACAGCCCGCGTCGCTACCGACTGAGCTAGCGGGCCCGGCAAATATCGATTTGAACATCAAGCCTGGTTGATATTCGGGATTATGGTGATTATGTAGCTACGCGAATATCGATAAGAATATCTAGCCAGGTCAAATACCGATATGAATCTCAATTTGAATATGGCGCCAGGTCGATATCCCTGAAAATGGTTATTGCGTCATTAAATCATAAGTAATAAATAATAAATAATAAGTTACAATTTATAAGTTATAAGTTGTAAATTATAAGTTATAAGTTATAAATTATAAGTTATAAATTATAAGTTATAAATTATAAGTAAACAGTTATAAATCATAAGTAATAAGTTAACAATTACAATCCGATCTAATATACCCATTGCGTATTTCTTTATATGTAACGTGTGTAATATAACACTACCGAATCACTATTTTTGATTTCATCCGCGAATGTTTACAAAATGGCTGAGAACGTGTATCCTGTAAACACAAACGTGTAAGCATAATCAATGGGTATATTAGATCTACGGAGGCCCTGGAGGGACATTTGTAACTTATTATTTGTTTGTTATTAACTATTACTTATTACTTTTAATTTATTTGTTATAACTTATGATTTATAACTTATGCTCACACGTTTGTGTTTACAGGATACACGTTCTCAGCCATTTTGTAAACATTCGCGGATGAAATCAAAAATAGTGATTCGGTAGTGTTATATTACACACGTTACATATAAAGAAATACGCAATGGGTATATTAGATCGGATTGTAATTGTTAACTTATTACTTATGATTTATAACTGTTTACTTATAATTTATAACTTATAATTTATAACTTATAATTTATAACTTATAATTTATAACTTATAATTTATAACTTATAATTTATAACTTACAAATTGTAACTTATTATTTATTATTTATTACTTATGATTTAATATCGACCTGGCTAGATATTGTAATCGATATTCGCGTAGCTACATAATCACCATAATCCCGCATATCGACCTGGCTTGATGTTCAAATCGATATTCGCAGTCGGTAGCGACGCGAGCTGTCAATCCAGGGGTTGTGAGTTCGAATCCCGGCTCGGCCAACTTTCTTTCCGAGGATTGACAAAGGTCAATGCGACATGCGTCATTCGTCTTCCACCAATGGGCTAAGTCTATGTGGAAAAGCAGCCAGTTGCTTGGGAAGATTGTTGTGTGGAGTACTGGTGTGAGAAAACCAGGAAATGCATGAGTAGGTGAACTGGCCGCCGTAATATAACTGAGAAATTGTTAAAAACGGCGTTAAACCCCAATCCATCAAATCGATATTCAAATCGGTTTCTATATGATGAAAAATAAGTTATAAATTACAAGTAATAAATAATAAGTAATAGATTATAACATACAAATAATAAGTTACAAATGTCCCTCCAGGGCTTCCGTAGTTTTCGTCCATAGACACATTCGGAGAAGACGAGTGTATTTAGAGCACATGCGTTACACGTGTTGGTCACACAGAATTTTGTATGGAGTAATTAACATATATGAATGAGGAATTTATGAAAGAAGCCGTTGAGCTGATTGCTATTATATGTGTTACCAACCTAATTAAGTGGTCATTTCAGTAACACTAGTAATCGAATTAATAAATGCCCATTTTCAGTCTAATTTGTTTTTATTGTTTTTACATGACAAACTAGTCCTCCTGCGCTCGGCCTGTCCTTAAAAGTGGCATTTTCGCTGAATAAGACTTACATAGTACAAAAGGCCAGACAAGGCATCTTTTAAAAGTGTTTTATATACATATTAACTACGTTATGCTTGTCCTTGCAGGAGGCATTAATGGTAATAATGGTCAATCATCATATGTTCCAGCTATGCCCCAAACAGGTGAGATCATTTCAGATAAATTTAGCCAGGCGATAAGACAAACCATTCTATAGTCGATATTTGGTTACATTTGTTCGACACACGGAATTGTTTATGAAGTGATTAACATCTACATTAATGAAAGCCGTTTAGTTGATTATCATTCCGTGTGTTACCAACTCAATTAATTGGTCATTTAAGTAAGAATAGATATGGAATTAATAAATGTCCATATTCAGTCTAACTTATCTTTTATTGGTTTTACATGACATACTAGCCCTACTGCGCTCGGTCCATCCTTTAAAGTGTCATTTTCGCTGAACAAGACTTACATGGTACAAAAGCCAAGAAAAAACAATTAATAAAGTGTTCATGTACATATTGAATACGTTATGCTTGTCATTGCAGGAGGTAATAATGGTAATAATGGTCAATCATCATATACTGGTCCAGCTGTGCCACCAACAGGTGAGATCATTTCAGATATATTTGGACAGGCTATAAGACAAACCATTCTATAGTCGATATTTGGCGACAAGCTAAAACCAAGGCTTCTTCACGCGCGGTATTTGCACAGCCTTTTCATGGCATGCTTCTGTCAATACCAAGTTATATAAGCATTTCCCACATACAGCAAGTCTTGAGCAGATGACTTTACAAACAGCTAGATAAAGTCACAGTAACACTTATAAATGAAGGTTTGATTACTGGAAAAGTTGAAAACATTGTGGCGAAAGGAGAAATTCCTCGTTGTTTTAGACTTATTCCAATGGAAAAAATTCTTGTGTTTGAATTAAACACTTAAGTCTTTATAGTTTGTAATAAAAGTATTGTCTCAATAAAATAATTATATTGATTACCACCACATGTCAGTGCCTTCAGTTGGCATGATATTAAACGTTTCTCACCACAATTTTGCAGCAGAAAAAAGATCTAGTTTTAATTATGGTAAATCTCTGGAAAGGATCGATGAAAACATTGTTACGACGGGGAAAATGCTCATGATGTAAACACGTTAAGGCTTATATTGATATTAGAATACCTATTTACTCCTCGTTTCGGTCCGTGGTGTCTAATATGTATCAATTTCAAGCTTAATGTACCAGATTACAATCTCTAATTATTAGTACATACTCGTACTCTCTGTTAGCGATTTTTTTTATTCAGAGCTCCCTACAGGAATATAAATGGACCACACCTGGCAATGTGGCAGTCACGATGCATCTGCATACAGAGCATACGCAGTCTCACAAAATTATGTCAAAAATGTGTATACGTTACATAGACGTAAGTTAACTTGTTGGCAAAAACAAAGAAATGTGCAGCTAACTTTGTGTTCTTTATTGTTATCTAGAATGATACCATAACAGAGATAAAATAAGATTGCATATCGCCAGGCGCGACTTTTGTAGATCAAAGACATGCATATTGTAATTCCATCAATGAGAAGAAACGTTATATTAAGTATTTAGTAATATCTACTGCAGGTACCAATCCCTGTACATACAAGGGTAAAGTCTACTTTTCCGGACAGAACTTTAATGACGATTGCGATGAATGTGAATGTTATAACGGAGTTGTGAACATACTCGCCAACAAATGTGGTAAGCCTCGAGACAAACAATGATCAATTGCATATCCAATAACATGGCATTATTTTTAAATAGTACCTTGATGCCAGTGTTAAATTTACAATAAACAGTATGATGATTGCAATAACGAGACCTTTTCCGTCTTAAAAATAATTAAACAACAGGAAATGAACAGCATCGTGTTTAAATGTTATTAGTAGTTTACTATAAAGCACTTTTAAACCAATGCCAACAATTATATCATTCTTGAATAGCTGTATTCGGCCACACATACTGTAGCGGTACTCCGCAAATCGGCGTCGTTGACTTGTCGCGCGTTTTCTTTCTCTGAAACAACTCAATGTCAAAGATAAATGATGGGAAACGCCCACCACAATTGTTTCTGGAATAACATCTCTCTTTGTCACTGATTTTAAATTAATCTACAGTGCACAAAATCATTGTAGAATCTCCACAATTAAAAGGAGATTGTTCGCTAAGACTTATGATTCATTTCAAGCCAGACGTCCAGTAGTCATGCTTCGTCGTATACCTGAAAAGCTTCATGTTTCTTAAACCTACTATTTTATACCATTTAATATATATTTCGGTTCCAACTGGGCCTCAAACATACCGACCTAGCCCTCAGTCTTATAAACCTAACCCTCCGGCATATTCACCATCAGGTGAGATACGTTTTTAAAGGTATCGGCACGTGTTTGTAATATAACACACTCCGGATTATAAGCTGATGCTCTATATACATGTTACGTCTTGTATTGGTTGGCCCATTTCCAGTGTAACTTATTTTTGATTGTTTTACATGACATACTAGTCCGCCTGCGCTCAATCCTTTAAATTGGCATTTTCACTGAACAAGACTTACATGGAACAAAAGCCCACAAAAAGCATTTATTAAAGTGTTTTAATGTACATATTAAATACGTTAATTTTGTCCTTGCAGGAGGTAATAATGGTAATAATGGTCAATCATCATATGGTCCGGCTATACCAGCAACAGGTGAGATCATTTCAGATGAATTTAGACAGCCGATAAGACTAACCATTCTATAGACGATAGTTGGTTACAAGTGTTGGACACACGGAATTTAGTATGGAGTGATTAACATTTACATTCATGAAAGCCTTTTAGCTCATTGTTATTCCATGTGTTACCAACTGAATTGAGTGGTCATTTAAATAAGAATAGTTAATAAATGCCCGTTTTCAGTCTAACTTATTTTTTTGATTGTTTTTACATGACTTACTAGTCATCCTGCGCTCGGTCCGTGCTATAAAGTGGCATTTCGCTGAACAAGACTTACATGAAACAAAAGCCCAGAAAAAGCATTTTTTTAAAGTGTTTTATGTACATATTTACTACGTTATGCTTTTCCTTGCAGGAGGTTATATTGGTAATAATGGTAATAATGGTAATATTGGTAATAATGGTAATAATGGTAATAATGGTAATAATGGTCAATCATCATATGGTCCAGCTATGCCACTAACAGGTGAGATCATTTCAGAAATATTTAGAAAGGTGATAAGTGGAACCATTCTTTAATCGATATTTAGTTACATGTGTTGGACACACGGAATTGTTTAAAGAGTGATTAACATCTCATTATTGAAAGCCGTTTAGCTGATTGTTATTCCATGTGTTGTCAACTCAATCGAGTGATCATTTAAGTAAGAATATAACCTATCTTTGATTGTTTTTACATGACATACTCGGTCAATTGCGATCAGTTCAGTGAAGCAGAATAAGTAACACTTGCAAAATCGTCCTGTCGTGGTAAGAACTGATTACCCAAGCCTTACTTGGTTGTTACATCAGACCAGGAGCATCAGCTAGCTGATACATGAAATGGCTATACAACTGCTCGAGATGCTTTGAAAGAATCCCCAGATATGTTCGTGTGTCTGTGACAGCTGCACAGACACTGATATACACCCAAAGCAGTTACAACTATACCAACCAGGAAGAACGCGACGGTAGAAAGTCAGGTCTTACGCACACGGGTCAAGGAAAATAACTAACGGCGAGAATGGTGAAGCCAGAACAAGATTGAACCCAGCAGCGATGTTTAAGGCATATCGGATCAAGCATCGATCGAGACATGCTGATAGTCCCATGGAACCCAGAATATCTAGAGCCTGGTGTGGGCCAAGGCCCAGCCTGGCGAAAAGGTTATTAATGTCTATGATCCGGTGATGTACCCGATCTAGGACAATGAACAGAGCGAATCATCTGTTGGAGGATTATGTCTACGTAAAAGACATACAAGCAACCTCCAGGAAAGAGAAAGAGCACCTTGAAGACGGTGCTAAGATAACATAGACAAGCCTGCCATCAGTGACACATGATTGCATTGAATCTACAGATGTATGGTGTCAACTATCCTGCAGCCTCAGCCTCATTAATAAAGTCGGGGGAGTGTAGTGATTATGGACCTGGTACTAGTCTACTATATAGATATGCATCTCTGACCAATAAGGGGAGATAACCCATCTCTCCCACCACATGACTAGGCAGTTCTAAACCGGTTCTCTTAGGGTGCAGACTGACAAAGAGTGACGGACAAGAAGATAACAACACATACCCTGACACACATACACGACCAGAGACAAGCGTACACCAGGCAAGACACTTTAGTGTTTTATGTATATATTTACTACGTTATGCTTGTCATTGCAGGAGGTTATATTGGTAATAATGGTAATAATGGTAATAATGGTCAATCATCATATGGTCCAGCTATGCCACTAACAGGTGAGATCATTTCAGAAATAATTTAGAAAGGCAATAAGTCAAAGCATTCTATAGTCGATATTTTGTTACATGTGTTGGACACACGGAATTGTTTAGGAAGTGATTAACATATATATACATTAATGAAAGCCGTTTAGCTGATTGTTATTTCATGTGTTACCAACTCAATTGAGTGGTCATTTAAGTAGAAATAGATATGGAATTAATAAAGGCCCATTTTCAGTCTAACTTATCTTTGATTGTTTTTACATGACATACTAGTCCTAATGCAATCGGTCCATCCTTTAAAGTGGCATTTCCGCTGAACAAAACGTACATGGTACAAAAGCCCAGAAAAAGCATTTATTAAAGTGATTTATGTACATATTATATACGTTATGCTTGTTCTTGCAGGAGGTAATTATGGTAATAATGGTAATAATGGTAATAATGAGCAATCATCATATGGTCCTGCTATGCCAACAACAGGTATGATCATTTCAGTTACATTTAGACAGGCCATGCTATAGTCGATATTTGGCGACAAGCTAAACACCAAGTCTTCTTCACATGCGGTATTTGCACAGCCTTTTCATGGCATGCTTATGTCAATAACAAATTATATAATCATTTCCCACATACAGCAAGTCATGAGCAGCCGACTTTGCAAACAGCTAGGTAAAGTTACAGTAACTCTTATAAGTAAAGGTTTAATTACTACAAAAGTTGATAACATTGTGGCGAAAGGAGGAACTGCTCGTTGTCTAAGATGTATCATAATGGACAAAACTCTTGTGCTTGAATTTAACTCTTAAATATTTATAGTTTGTAATAAAAGTATCGTCTCAATAAAATAATTATATTGAATATCACCATATGTCAGTGCCATCAGTTGGCAGGATATTAAACGTTTCTCACCACAAATCTGCAGCAGAAAAAAATCTAGTTTTAATTACGGTTAATCTCCGGAAAGGAACGATGAAAACATTGTTGAGAACGGGGAAAATGCTCATGGTGTAAATACTTTAAGGCTTATATTGATATTAGAATACCCGTTCACACCTCGTCTCGGCGCATGATGTCTAATATTTATTAATTTCGAGCGCAATGTACGAGGGATACAGTCACTAATTATTAGTACATGCTCGCTTTCTCAGTTGTAAATAATTGTATTCAGAGCTCCGTACAGGAATATAAATTGACCACACCTAGCAATGTGGGAGTTTCGATGCATTTGCGTACAGAGCATGCGCTTTCTCACAGAATTATGTCCTATCTGTGTATATGTAAAATAGGCGTAAGTTCATTCTTTGGCAAAATCAATGAAATATGCAGCTCACTTTGTGCTCATTATTGTTATCTAGAATGATACCATAGCAAAGATGAAAAAAGATTGCATATCGCCAGGTGCGGCTCTTGAAGATCAAAGACTTGCTTATTTGTAATAATTCCGAAACGTAATATTAATTATTTAGTAATATCTACTGCAGGTACCAATCCCTGTACATACAAGGGTAAAGTCTACTTTTCTGGACAGAACTTTAATGACGATTGCGATGAATGTGAATGTTATAACGGAGTTGTGAACATACTCGCCAACAAATGTGGTAAGTCTAGAAACAAACAATGATCAATTTCTTATCCAATAACATGGCATTATTTTTATATTGTTAAATTTACTATAAATATTATGCTGATTGCAAAAGTAAAACCATTTACGTCTTAAAAAAAAAAAGGAAATGAATAGCATCGTACTCAAAGGTTATTAGTATTTCACTATAAAGTAGTCTTAAACCAATGTCAAAATTGATATAAATCATGGATTCGCTGCCACATATAATGTAGCGGTATTCCGCAAATCGGCGTCGTTGACCTGTCGCGCGTATTTTTGTTTCTCTGAAACAACTCAATGTCAAAGATAAATGATGGAAAACGCCGACCACAATTGTTTCCGAAATAACATCTCTCGTTGTCACTGATTTTAAACGAATCTATAGTGCATAACCTCATTGACGAAACTTCACAATTAAAAGGTGATTGTTTGATAGGACTTATGTTTCGTTTCAAGCCAGACGCTCATAAGTCATGATCCGTCGTATACCTGAAAAGCTTCCTGTTTCTTACACCTACTATTTTCGGCATAATGAAGCACTAACCATTAAATATATATTTATATATTTCTTCTTCCAACTGGGCCTCAAACATACAGACCTAGCCCTCAGTCCTATAAACCTAACACTCATGTCTATACATCATCAGGTGAGATCCGTTTGTAAAGGTATCGGCACGTGTTTGTAATATAACACACTCCGGATTATAAGCTGATGCTCCACACACATGTTACGTCTTGTATTGCTTGGCCCATTTTCAGTCTAACTTATTTTTGATTGTTTTTACATGACGTACTAGTCCACATGCGCTCGGTCTATCATTTAAAGTGGCATTTACTCTGAACAAGACTTACATGGAACAAAATCCCAGAGAAATCACTTTAAAGAGTTTTATGTACATATTAAATACGTTATTTTGGTCCTTGCAGGAGGTAATAATGGTAATAATGGTCAATCATCATATGGTCCAGCTATGCCACTAACAGGTGAGATGACTTCAGATAAATTTGGACAGGCGATAAGAAAAACCATTATATAGCCATTATTTGGTTACATGTGTTGGACACACGGAATTGTTTATGGAATTATTAACACCTACATTAATGAAAGCCGTTTAGCTTATTTTTATTACATGTGTTAACAACTCAAATGAGTTTTTCATTTAAGTAAGAATTGTTATGGAATTAATAAATGCCCGTTTTCAGTCTAACGAGTTTTGATTGTTTTTACAAGACATACTAGTCCTCCTGCCCTCGGTCCATCCTTTAAAGTGGCAATTTCACTGACCAAGAATTGCATGGATCAAAGGCCCAGTAAAAGCATTTTTTAAAGGGTTTAATGTACATAGTTAATACGTTATGCTTGTCCTTGCAGGAGGTAATAATGGTAATAATGGTAATAATGGTCCATCATCATATGGTCAAGCTATTCCACCAACAGGTGAGATCATTTCAGATAAATTGAGAGAGGCAATTAGACAAACCATTCTATAACCGACATTTGGCGACAAGCTAAAACCACGGCTTTTTCACGGGCGGTAATTGCACAGCCTTTCAAACACGACTGTGTGCTTAAATAGCAAAAATAGAAATAAAAATTGTTGAATGCCTAGCTGTAATTTATTTGTCATATTTAATTGAGTAGCGTGTTTTGGCATATAACTCGTGGGCTATACCTCAAGTATTATGTTAAAGGTTGCATTTAGTTTTATATCGAATATATACGAACGTTGAAGACTCTTGTGAATTTGTCTGCATGCACATACTCGCCTGAGTCTTCAGGGAGCGCGCATCCTTTAAAAACAGTAATCACTGAACGCCTTTCCATTATTATAATAATTGTCGTCAGTATCGATACAGTATTATCAAATTTATTTTGACATTTATTTTTTCCCTGAAACGTAGTAAACTTGAGATCTTGATATCACTCATTTTCCAATCATGTTTCAATCTCTTTATCAAAGCTCTTTCCATGCTTTAGATGAGGTGTTTCGGTCCATAGACATATTCACAGCAGAATAGTGTATTGATGGACATGAGTTACACGTGTTGGATACACGGAATTTAGTATGGGGTGATTAACATCTACATTAATGAACGCCGTTTAGCTGATTGTTATTCCATGTGTTACCGACTCAATTGAGTGCTCATTTAAATAAGAATAGTTATGGCATTAATAAATGCCCGTTTCCAGTCTAACTTACCTTTAATTGTTTTGTACATGACACATTCGTCCACCTGCGCTCGGTCCACTCGTTAAAGTGGCATTTTCGCCCAACAAGACTTACATGAAACAAAAGCCCACAAAAAGCATTTTTAAAGTGTTAATGTACATATTTAAACGTTATGCTTGTCCTTGCAGGAGGGAATAATGGTAATAATGGTTATACTGGTCAATCATCATATACTGGTCCAGCTTTGCCACCAACAGGTGAGATCATTTCAGATAAGTTTGGACAGGCCATAAGACAAACCATTCTATAGTCGATAATTGGCGACAAGCTAAAACCAAGGCTTCTTCACGCGCCGTATTTGCACAACGATTTAATGGCATGCTTCCGCCAATAACAAGTTATATAAGCATTTCCCACATACAGCAAGTCTTGAGCAAACGACTTTGAAAACAGCTAGATAAAGGCACAGTAACTCTTAGGAATGAATGTTTAATTAGTGCACATTGTGGCGAAAGGAGAAAGTCCTCGTTATTACAATGGACAAAACTCTTGTGCTTGAATTAAACTCTTAAATATGTATTGCTTGTAATAATAGTATCGTCTCAATAAAATAATTATATTGAATACCACCACATGTCAATGCCTTTAGTTGGCATGATATTAAACGTTTCTCACGACAAATCTGCAGAAGAAAACAATCTAGTTTTAATTACGGTTAATCTCTGGAAAGGAACAATGAAAACCTTGATGCGAACGGGGTAAATGCTCATGATGTAAATACGTTAAGGCATATGTTGATATTAGAATACCTGTTTACTCCTCGTCTCGGCCAGTGATGTCTAATATTTATTAATTTCAAGCCCAGTGTACCAGGGATACAGTCTCTAATTATTAGTACATACTGGCTCTCTCAGTTATAAATAATTGTATTCAAAGCTCCGTACAGGAATATACATTAACCACACCTGGCAATGTGGGAGTCACGTTGCATCTGCGTACAGAGCATGCGCAATCTCACAGAATTCTGTCCTATCTGTGTATACGTTACATAGACGTAAATTCATTTCATGGCAAAATCAAAGAAGTATGCAGCTCACTTTGTGTTCTTTATTGATATCTAGAATGTTACCATAGCAAAGATGAAATAAGATTGCATATCGCCAGGTGGGGCTCTTGTAGATCAAAGATATGCTTATTTGTAATTCAGAAACGTTATATTAATCATTTAGTAATATCTTCTGCAGGTACCAATCCCTGTACATACAAGGGTAAAGTCTACTTTTCTGGACAGAACTTTAATGACGATTGCGATGAATGTGAATGTTATAACGGAGTTGTGAACATACTCGCCAACAAATGTGGTAAGTCTCGAAACAAACAATCATCAATTTCTTAGCCAATAACATGGCATTATTTTTAAATAGTACCTTGATGCCAGTGTTAAATTTACAATTAATAGTATGATGATTGCAATAACGAGAGCTTTTCCGTCTTTAAAATAATAAAACAACAGGAAATGAACAGCATCGTGTTCAAATGTTATTAGCATTTTACTATAAAGCAGTCTCTGAAACAACTCAATGTCAAAGATAAACAATGGAAAAGGCCGGCCACAATTGTTTCCGTAATTACATCTCTCGTTCTCACTGATTTTAAACGAATCTATAGTGCACAACATCATTGTAGAAACTTCACAATTAAAAGACGATTGTTTGATAAGACTTATGATTCATTTCAAGCCAGACGTTCAGAAGTCATGTTCTTTCGTATACCTTAAAAGCTTAATGTTTCTTACACCTACTATATTCGGCATAATGAAGCACCAACCATTAAATATATATTTATATATTTCGGTTCCAACTGGGCCTCAAACATACAGACCTAGCCCTCAGTCCTATAAACCTAACCCTCCGGCATATAAACCATCAGGTGATATCCGTTTGTAAAGTTATCGGCACGTGTTTGTGATATCACACTCTCCGTTTATAAGCTGATGCTCTTAATACATATTACGTCTTGTATTGTGTACTGCTCTACATAAAGTCGATCGATAAGACTTTGATTGAATTGTTCCCTTGTCAATATTTCGAGCTGTTGTCCTCTGACGTCATCGTACTCGCGCAACAATTCAGAATGACATACCAGACACCATGGTTTGAATAACGAATTTGCTATTCTAAATTTGATATATATTATATACATTTTGATGTGTATATAAACGGAAAGTACGAACATACATTTATTTACAATTGCTCTTTGATCTATACAATACGAAACTGTTTATGTTACTCCTAGAATAGCAAAGTCCTAAAAGTAAACCTTGGTGTTCTGGATGACAAAGCGGCCATATAGCAATCTATCTCACTAATGACAACGGATTTGTCTGTTACTCAATACAATACAATTTAATACAATGTGTTATTGTCTCCAATTTTTGAGATATCGTAAAATAAGTTGTGCACTTCATGGATTATCTGTGCTCGGCCACATATCATGTTGCGGTAGTCCGCAAATCGGCGTCGTTGACTTGTGGCGCGTTCTTTTTCTTTCTCTGAAACAATTCAATGTCAAAGATAAATGATGGAAAACGCCGACCACAATTGTTTCCTGAATAACATCTCTCTTTGTCACTGCTTTTAAACGAATCTATAGTGCACAACATCATTGTAGAAACTTCACAATTAAAAGTCGCTTGTTTGATACGACTTATGATTTGTTTCAAGCCAGACGCTCATAAGTCATGATCCTTCGCATACTTGAAAGGCTTCCTGTTTCTTACAACTACTATTTTCGGCATAATGAAGCACTAAACATTAAATATATATTTATATATTTCGGTTCCAACTGAGGCTCAAACATACAGACCTAGCCCTAATTCCTATAAACCCTACCCTCGGGCCTATTCATCAGCATGTAAGATCCGTTTGTAAAGGTATCGGCACGTGTTTGTAATATAACACACTCCGGATTAAAAACTGATGCTTTATACACTTTCTACGTCTTGTATTGCTTGGCCCATTTTCAATCTAACTTATTTTGATTGTTTTTACATGACATACTAGTCCTCCTGCGCTCGGTCCATCCTTTAAAGTGGCAATTTCGCGGAACAAGACTTACATGGAACAAAAGCCCAGAAAAAGCATTTTTAAAAGTGTTTAATGTACATATTTAATACGTTATGCTTGTCCTTGCAGGAGGTAATAATGGTAATAATGGTCAATCATCATATGGTCCAGCATTGCCACCAACAGGTGAGATCATTTCAGATAAATTTGGACAGGCCATAAGACAAACCATTCTAAAGTCGATGTTTGGCGACAAGCCAAAACGAAGGCTTCTTCCCGCGCGGTATTTGCATAGCGATTTCATGGCATGCTTCTGTCAATAACAAGTTATAGAAGCATTTCCCACATACAGCAAGTCTTGAGCAAACGACTTTGCAAACTGTTAGGTTACGTCACAGTAACTCTAATGAGTGAAGGTTTAATTACTGCAAAAGTTGAAAGCATTATGGCAAAAGGAGAAAATGGTCGTTTTCTAAGATGTATTATAATGGACAAAACTCTTGTGCTTCAATTTAACTCTTAAATCTTTATAGTTTGCAATAAAAGTATCGTCTCAATGAAAAAAGTATATTGAATACCACCACATGTCAGTGCCTTCAGTTGGCAGGATATTAAACGTTTCTCACCACAAATCTGCAGCAGAAACAAATCTAGTTTTAATTACGGTTAATCTCTGGAAAAGAACGATGAAAACCTTGATGCGAACGGGGAAAATGCTCATGATGTAAATACGTTAAGACATATGTTGATATTAGAATATCTGTTTACACAACGTTTCGGCCCTTGATTTCAAATATTTATTAATTTCAAGCCCAATGTACCAGGGATACAGTCTCTAATTATTAGTACATACTCGCTCTCTTAGTTATAAATAATTTTATTCAGAGCACCGTACAGGAATATAAATGGACCACACCTGCCAATGAGGGAGTCCCGATGCATCTGAGTACAGATCATGCGCAGTCTCACAGAATTCTGTACTATCTGAGTATACTTTACATAGACGTAAATTCATTTCTTGTAAAAAACAAAGAAATATGCAGCTCACTTTGTGTTCTTTATTGTTATCTAGAATGGTAACATAGCAGAGAAAAATAAGATTGCATATCGCCAGGCGCCGATCTTGTAGATCAAAGACATGCATATTGTAATTCCATCAATGAGAATAAACGTTCTATTAATAATTTAGTAATATCTACTGCAGGTGCCAAGCCCTGTACATACAAGGGTATAGTCTACTTTTCTGGACAGAACTTCAATGACGATTGCGATGAATGTGAATGTTATAACGGAGTTGTGAACGTACTCGCCAACAAATGTGGTAAGTCTCGAGACAAACAATGACCAATTTCATATCCAATAACATGTTATTATTTTTAAATAGTACCTAGATGCCAGTGTTAAATTTACGATTATTAATATGATGATTGCAATAACGAGACCTTTTCCGTCTTAAAAATAATATAAACAACAGGAAATGAACAACATCGTATTCAAATGTTATTAGTATTTTACTATAAAGCAGTCTTAAACCAATGCCAAATATTATATCATTCTTGGATTCGCTGTGTTCGGCAACACATAATGTAGCGGTATTCCGGAATAACATCTCCCATTGTCACTGATTTTAAACGAATCTTTAATACACAAATTCATTGTAGAAACTTCACAATTAAAAGGCGATTGTTCGATACGACTTATGATTCGTTTCAAACCAGACGTTCAGAAGTCATGATCCTTCGTATACCTGAAGAGCTTCATGTTTCTTACACCTACTATTTTCGGCATAATGAAGTACTAACCATTACATATATATTTATATATTTCTTCTTCCAACTGGGCCTCAAACATACAGACCTAGCCCTCAGTCCTAAAAACCTAACCCTTCGCCATATACACCGTCATGTGTGATATCGGCAGGTGTTTGTGATATCAAACTCTCTGGTTTATAAACTTATGCTCTCTATAACTGTTACGTCTTTTATTGTGTGCTGCTCTACATAAAGTGGATCGATAAGTCTTTGATTAAATTGTTCCCTTGTCAATATTTCGAGCTGTTGTCCTCTGACGTCATCGTACTCGCGCAACAATTCAGAATGACATACCAGAAACCATGGTTTGCATAACGAATTTGCTATTCTAAATTTGATATATATTATATACATTTGTATGTGTATATAAACGGAAACTATGAACATACATTTATTCACAATTGTCCTTTGATCTATACAATACGAACCTGTTTATGTTACTTCTAGAATAGCAAAGTCCTAAAAGTAAACCTTGGTGTTCTGGATGTCAGAACGGCCATATGGCAATCTATCTCGCTCATGACAATGGATTTGTCTGTTACCCAATACAATACAATAGTTTTCACTACTCAAATAAATTATACAATTACAATAGATGAAAAAAAACAAATATAATAACATATAAAAAAGACAATTACTGACTACTAGGATTATACGTTGATATGCAAGTTCGATACTAATTTACATCAGTATTGAACTATCAATGCTTAACATCAACCTTAGACATAGTGTGTTTAAGCTTGATGTTAAACAATACTGGTTATCGTTCAGAACTCTGACGCAGTTTAAACTGGCTAATACAGCTGGACACAGCGATTCACATAAGTGAACGTGAGCTGTATTAACATTATGTTGATACTCGAATTGACGACTGGTGGTAGTGGTGCGCCCATTATACGGAGTACCCACTCAAACTGGTCTAGAGCATAAAGCTCGTTAACAAAATGAATATCAAACAGAGAAAGCATTTTCCGTTTGAGTTCAAAACGTAAAACTTCTTTGCAGCTGCATTCGTGCAATAAATGAACTAATTTTCTTTGGATAGCATACCACATTTACTGCAGGTAAAATGTGTCAGTGTAATGGGCCTTGATCATAGTTTGACAATAGTTGATCTAAAGGTACTCAACTTTGAAACTTTGTAGACGATGCTTTGTTCGATCCCTGGCTATAACACTTGAACAAACATGTACTCTTGATTCATGATGAGGCGCTGTACCCATAAGGAATACTCACGCATACTAATCACTTGGCGAACTGTATTGTTCCATGCTGATTTAGTGGGCAGTGAACTTTTCCGGAAAAAATTGTTCAATATAAAATTTAAGTTGTATTTTGCTATTATACGGCAAATATCAACGAAATGATGCAAAATCGTTAAGCTATTGTGATCAGTTTTCGTAATATTATTCCAAAGCTCTGATCTGTACAAAAGTACAGATTGGCGGAAACCAATTGGTTTACTTCTTGTTGATGATTTTTCTTGACCAACCATGGAAAATAGAGAGTTGCGAGTATATTTTTGTTTATACTTTTTTTTTATATAACTGCATCCTGGAATCATGGGTTATACCCAAATGGACAATTGTATTCACCTGCGTTAGAATCTGTTCTCCATACAATTATATATGCGCTGGAGTCATTACCTTTCTTACTAAAAACGATAACATTGGATTTACTTACGTTTATCTCAACTCTCCATGTTTTG
Organism: Serripes groenlandicus; assembly: GCA_031761405.1. Taxonomy (NCBI): domain Eukaryota; kingdom Metazoa; phylum Mollusca; class Bivalvia; order Cardiida; family Cardiidae; genus Serripes; species Serripes groenlandicus. Next base: position 127,700,774 of record JASEVX010000003.1, on the reverse strand, counting down.
CAATACCGGTAGACAATAGCAACCATTTTCTGTAACCGTAGGGGGGAAACGGCCAACATAGATATGTCGTCAGCGAATGAAGGGTTACTAACAGGTATGGGCATTACATTAGTGCCTAGGTTACTGTCTTGTAATGTCGCTATAAGCTCATTGATGTAAACTAGGTATAAGAAGGTGAAAGGCGTACGCCACGTATTACGTAGAACGTACAAGACGATTGCTTAGCGTAACGTACGACACACTTAAGACCGGTATAGGAGGCTTGTAAAATCCTAAGAAGATAACCGACTTGTCCCATTCGGCCGAGTTTCAGGAATTGTGTCTCACATCATCAACCCACCCCCCATCCCCCCCACCCCTCCACCCCCTCCCCCCCCTCTACCCCCTCCACCCCCCACCCCCCCGCTTCGGCCAAGACAGGCGACGTAAACGTCACTTTGACGTTCAACGTTGTAAAACACAGCTTCTTGAACATTAAAGGCTGTGGTTATACAGCTAAGCTGTTTTTAGAACCCATGTCGTTGAGGGCAGGGGAATGTGATTTTAGCAGACACAATATATGTGTTAATTCGTTGAAGAAGTAACTCAAATAGCTTGCTGAAGCACGGTATCAGTGAGACCGGACGATAACTGGATGGTTCAGTTTTACTTTGTCCCATTGGAATAAGTATGCTCGTTTAGTTACATTACTATAAATCTCGCAAAACCTGCATGAAGCTCAACAGGCCATACACGTCTGCCTTTTGACAAAGATAAGAATACAAAAAGTATAACTTTGCATGCTTTGTATTCACTCGAATTTCATTAATTAAGTATATTTTACATTTCCTGTTTGTTGCATCAAGCGTTCATTAAGCTCATTGTATGCATATAACGCACTTATAGTGTTCTGTACTTGAAAAATATCATACGAAACCCGTTTTATGAGGTTGTGGAAGGAATAGTAATTGTGATCAAATGGCATGCTTGAATGGGCTATTATTTGTTATAACGGTTATTCAGGTGCTTCCGGGATGCATGGACGACTATTTACAAACAGGGAAGATTATATGAGATTGCGCTGTGGCGCAGGCTAACTTAGGTTTTCGCTTGTCGGAAAGTTCAGCAGGGTTGTTTTTGTATGACATGGCTTTGTTGTATTAGCCTAACATATTTTGAGCAAAAATATCAAACTGAACAACTTCCTAGAATGGCAATATAGACTCAACCAATCAAATTACTGCTTTCATATTAGATATAATTATATCCATATTAAAATGTTATGTTCTATTAATATTCTCGACATAACAACTAGTATAAGTACTTTTAATAAACAAAAAGGGGATTTTCAGTTAAACACATTTTCTGTAGAAAAATAAGCCTAGCACTAACCGGGGTGATCTTTGTATTAAGTAATTATTTGTAATCACCTTGGCCCCGAGTAACTTAACTATTTACGTAGTGACTTAGCTGAGCATGTAAAATGTGCTTGCATTCAAATCTTTAAAACAATTCTTTACGCTCAGACTTTGTGATAAAGTAATAGTTTTTTCCAGAATAAATTTTAATCCGGACATTGATCATTTAGAAGCCTTATTTGGAGTATAGTGAGATTTTTTTCTGAACGCAGAGATTTTTTCAAGTGTTATTTTTTATTTTTATAGTTTCTGAGTCTGCTCTAGAAGATTAGAGATTTTGTAATTAGTAAAGATCAAAATAGTATAGTCTAATGTTTGAATTTAACTGAATTTATTTAACTGTTTATGTTACCATGGTTACTTGACTTAGGCAGGCAATTAAATTGAGTACATGATTTAGTTTTGAAAAACTTCGGAAACTGTATTAATTATATTAACTCTTTTAGCGCCAAAGGCAATTTTGAGGTTTTTGCAAACAATGCAGATTCAAGTGAGTCAGCTCGTAACGAGCTGTTTCACTTGAAATCAGCATTGTTTGACTTTTTTTCATCAAAATAATCAGAAAAATGTATTACATGAGAAATAGAGACGCTCGATTTTGAACATAAAAGAGTCTACTTTAAACAATTCGGCGCTGAAAGAGTTAAGAGAACATGAAAATGAAACATATTAACACTCACAGAGTTGAGAGATATTGATTTGCTAGTTTGCCGTTCATAAGAAGTTCGTAAAAGCCTCAGCAAAGTTCATTATTAAGTAGTTTTGTGAAGCCGGAACCTGGTTTACAACGATATATTCCTAAATTACTTTAAAAGGACAGGGACGCGTATCCGTTGTTAATAGAACCTTACGGACCCATCTACAATGTTTATAGAAACGTGCGGACCGTCTGCATTGTTGATATAAACAACGTAGACGGCTCCATGAATTTCTATAAAGAACGTAGCCAGGATATTTAGATACTTTATATAATGCCTTTATTGCTACATTCTAAAATTAACTAAATTTGTTCAACAGATCTGTTTGTTATCTATTCCTTTTAAAGTATTTATTTCTAATCTCTTCGTAGCTATTACACTCAAAGAAGAAATGAAACTCATCTTCAATTACATAAATGCCTTGTTTTTCATATATTTGACAGAATCTGTAGATTCGATCAATGTCTTCCCCTTTCAATCATGAGATCGTGGGAAGAACATCAAAAGTTTCACAATGTTTTCTTTTATTACAAAGGAAATATCTAAATTGAGATAAGTTTCTGGAGTTAATAATTATTATAAATGTGTGTAATGTATTGCTGTTGGGGTTTCGTTTATAACGATGTATGAATAAATGGCAGTAACATTGAGATCACGTATTGGACACACTGTTGTATGCATGGAGTGACTAGCAACCACTTTAATGACAGCCGTTTAGCTGATTGTTATTCAGGTTGTTGCCAACTCAATTGAGTGGTCATTTAAGTAAGAATAGGTATGGCATTAATAAATGCCCATTTTTAGTCTTAACTTATTTTTGATTACTTTTTCTAGTCCTCCTGCCCTCGGTCCATCCTTTGAAGTGACTTTTAAACTTGAAGAAGACATACATGGTACAAAAGCCCAGAAAAAGCATTTTTTAAAGTGTTTTATGTACATATTTAATACGTTATGCTTGTCCTTGCAGGAGGTAATAATGGTAATAATGGTCAATCATCATATGTTCCAGCTATGCCAACAGCAGGTGAGATCATTTCAGATAAATTTAGACCGGCGATAAGACCAGCCATTATGTAGTTCAGATTTGGCGACAAGCTAACCCGAGGCTACTTCACGTGCGATATATTGACACAACCTATGCATGACCGTCTTATGTCAATATCAAATCATATAAGTCTTTCCCACATACAGCAAATCTTCAGCAGACGACTTTGAAAACAGCTAGTTAAAGCCACAATAAGTGTCTATAAATGAATAAAAAAGTTAAAAACGTTGTGACGAAAGGAGAAATTGATCGTTGTTAGCAATTTCTTATTTTGCCACAATGTTTTCAAACGTTTTCTGCTGCAAATGCGTCAAAAAGCGTATTTATATGTGGGAAAGGTTTAACATCGTAAAATCATCCAGAGAAATGCATTAAAATAATAATTTAAGATTGGATCGATTATCATGCTAATTTTCGACGTCAAGACACTACTTTTCTAAGACTCATTCCTCGTCTCTCACCACAAATCTGCAGCAGACGTATCTAGTTTAAAATACGTTAAATATCTTCAAAAGAATGATGAAGACATTCAAAAGAAAGATGAAGACATTCAAAAGAATGATGAAGACATTGTGGCAAACGTAGAAAATGCCCTTGATTTAAAAACGTTAACCTGTGGGAAATGTTAAAGACACTGTAACAAAAATGAACTAAAAACAAATAACAATATATTCTGCCATTTCAATGAATTTGACAGCAAACATTTGTCTTTCTGAGGAGGTGACTTTGTAAGTTTTGCTCAAATCTATTATAAATATCTATAAATGGGGTACATAGCAAGTACAGTTGAAACCACTTCGGCAATTCGAGAAATTTCTTATCTAAACAAATGTCTTTTCTTATCAAGACCAATTTCTTTTCCAAAACTTCGTCTGCTGCAGATGCGTTCAACTGTCTGCACGTGGGAATGGATAAAATAGTGACTAATATCTTTGCTAAACTTATAACACTATACGTATCGTTCACCTTACACCCATATACAACGCATACATATATCGAGGGCTTGGCGTGAAACGGTTGTAAATAAAATTGGTATTTTTTTACCAAGGTTAATCAACTCGCCATGAAGTCTTTAAAAGCGTTAAATCATTTTTTTTCTTAGTAAACAATGGAAATTTAGGTGCCATTGCTTGTTCTGAGCAATGGCACCTAAATGTGCATTGTTTACCAAGTAGTCAAAATGGCCCCTAAACCAGGGTTTTCAAAATAGGTTTTTAGTTACAACCGTTTCACACCAAGCCCTCGATATTGCCTTATGGCACGTATCTACCTTTTGTTCGAGATAGACTGCATCACAAATATCTGTAGTGTCATCTCTGTCTGGTTCTACACTGTATGGCAATTATATTGCGTTCTTGGAGACTTTAAGATATGGTAAAATGTGACGAAATTTAAGTTAACTTTATATTTTATTTCGAATCAAATACTGGTCATTTGAAAATAAGGTCTCTCTATGTTATAGACCGAAATATATATATGAGAAAACTACAAAACTTCCAACGAGGTCTGTCATTTATTTCAGCTTCCAAACTTTCGTGTTTTTATAAGGGTAAAGTTTATTTCGCCGGACAAAAGTTTACTGACGATTGCGACGAATGTGAATGCAGCTATGGGAAAGTGACCATTGTGGCAAATAAATGTGGTAGGTATTATTACGAATAATCAAAGTATTAACCCTTTTCCTGCTGAGTTTCTAGTATCATTACCATTGATTAATATTAAATATCTTAACAATTAGGAAGTAGATCTTGCTGCATTTTGATGCATTATTAGCGGACAATTAAGATCAATACGAGATGGCGAGATACTTTGGTAATAAAGCCATACTGTTATTTAGAACTAGTCATGTTGCTTTTAACATATTTAATTTGTTACCAAAAGTCGGAACACCCCTTTTAAACCTTATAGTATGCACTGTTCGCATATTGCTGCTATATACGCACTGCATATTTGGATCAGATATTATAAGTCAATATTACACCGAGGTTGATTTGCATGGATCACGTCGCATAGGTTGACTGTAGTGTTAATATGTTGCAAAACAATAGAAGCAGGCAGAAAAATAAACGGGATAACTTGCTAGAATGAGAGTCTTGAATCCACCAATCAATTACAGTTGTTGTATGTTAAATATATATCTCCATATTGAATTATCATTTAATACTAATATTCTCAACATAACAACTGTTATAAGTACATTTATCACATTTGTTGTTCAGCCTGAAACATTTTCGTTAAACAAATGGTAGATCTAGCACACACCCAAGTGGTCGGTGTGTTAAGTAATTCTTAATTATCCCCTGGTCCCGGATTATTTAAAGTACTTACTACTTACGCACTAACTCAGCTGAGCATGGTAAAATACTGTTTTGTATTCAGGCTCCAAAATATTAACCTATACTTTGTGGTTTGTTTTTTGTACGAAAGTATCTGGTTGATCAGAATAAATGCGTCGGAATGTATGAGTCAGAAGTCATTTTTGGAGCATTATTGGATGGTCTAGAATATCTGAAATTTTGTCCATATTTAAATTCGAAGTAGTAAAGTGAAATTAATAATGTTGCTATGGCATCTCGACTTAGACAGGGAGTTAAATTTAGCACTTGAATTGGTGTTCTCAATACAGGCAACGTAATATATTTAAGAGAACATTTGTGATTTAAAGCGAAATATTGTAGCTATATATTTCCGGAAAGCGCTATTTTCAAATGGACTGTTTGAAAAACGGGACAATGACTTCCGAATTTAACAAAAAAGTAACTCAATAAAACGGTTGTCATAGTGAATACAAAGTTCATTTCTTTTTAAGTTCTTAATTCAGTTTTGTATATATGTAGTAGAATAATGACTTGTTTGATTCTGATTTGATCTAAGTACACTTTTTTTTATCAGGACCCGTCGACCCATGTTACAGAATGGTATGCCCTAAACTAAGCTGTTCAAAACAGTATACACCAAGTGGGGAGTGTTGCCCTGTATGCAAACCAGTTGATCCATGCTACGGTGTCGTATGCCCCAACCTTAACTGTTTAGATTCCTATAAACCAAACGAGCAATGTTGTCCTGTATGCCCAAAACCAGTTGACCCATGTTACGGCGTTCAATGTCCTCTTTTGTCCTGTACTGACTACTACACCAACAATGGAGAGTGCTGTCCTGTATGCCCAAAACCAGTCGACCCATGTTACGGCGTAAAATGTCCTCTTCTGCCCTGTACTGATTACTACACAAACAATGGAGAGTGCTGTCCTGTATGCCCAAAACCAGTTGACCCATGTTACAGCGTACAATGTCCTAAAGTGACATGTACTGATTACTACACCAACAACGGAGAGTGCTGTCCTGTATGCCCAAAACCAGTTGACCCATGTTACAGCGTACAATGTCCTAAAGTGACATGTACTGATTACTACACCAACAATGGAGAGTGCTGTCCTGTATGCCCCAAACCAGTTGACCCATGTTACGGCGTAAAATGTCCTCTTCTGTCCTGTTCTGATTACTACACAAACAATGGAGAGTGCTGTCCTGTATGCCCAAAACCAGTTGACTCATGTTACGGCGTAAAATGTCCTCTTCTGTCCTGTACTGATTACTACACAAACAATGGAGAGTGCTGTCCTGTATGCCCAAAACCAGTTGACCCATGTTACAGCGTACAATGTCCTAAGGTGACCTGTACTGATTCCTACACCAACAATGGAGAGTGCTGTCCTGTATGCCCAAAACCAGTTGACCCATGTTACGGCGTTAACTGTCCTCTTTTGTCCTGTACTGACTACTACACCAACAATGGAGAGTGCTGTCCTGTATGCCCAAAACCAGTCGACCCATGTTACGGCGTAAAATGTCCTCTTCTGCCCTGTACTGATTACTACACAAACAATGGAGAGTGCTGTCCTGTATGCCCAAAACCAGTTGACCCATGCTACGGCGTACAATGTCCTAAAGTGACCTGTTCTAATTCCTACAAAAACAATGGAGAATGCTGTCCTGTATGCCCAAAACAAGTTGATCCTTGTTACGGCGTTGTATGCCCTGCACTGTATAACTGTACCATGACCACACAGAAACCAGGAGATTGCTGTTCTACATGCACAGGACGTAAGTTTTTACCTTTTTACCTATTCGCAACTGTTGCAACATCTTGGAACGATCTAGAAACGAATTAGTTCTCTAATTCTTCTATTTTAAAATTGGCATACATTAATCAGAAGTTGTTGATTAATTCTAATCAAATCATTCTCATTCTAGTCCTAGGAATGCAATGTACATCAGCCATTAACATGCTGAAATCTCAAAACGCATGCATTATGTCTTTTTCTTTTTTTATTAAAGCCAACGCTGTCTTATGCTAAGAGTGACCATGATGTATTGTTAGATAACCTTCATGAAATTGTGTTGACCTGAAGTTGTTTTCTAATTTCTCAACCAGTCATGATAATGTGTTGTTGAAATTATTTGGCATCTATTAAAAAGGAATGTACGCAACCTTCTTTTCTATTTGAAGTAAACCCTGCACCGGGGGAAAAAGAACCACTGTCAATGTGTAGTATGTGCATCTTCAAATTGCAGAAACCCTTTACAGTCTGATGATGGTGTTGTCTCAGGTGTCCGCGATATTGTATTTAACATTTCAAAAAAATTACGTCGTGCGAAATCGACAAGTGGAACTTTGCGATCCAGATAAGCCGACGCTTCGTTTGAAATTCGATATGAATATGTAATTTGTTTAACAAAAACAGGGCGGAGTCCAGATACTTTATCAGTAAATGACCTATACCAATTGATCGTTACTTTACCTTTTTAAGTAAAACGAAAGTAACCTAATCATTACACACTTCTTTATAACGTCCTTACGAATAACGTTGTCTTTCTGAAGCGAGGCTCAGAATAGGTATATGCTATTTCTAAACAGAAACTAAGTCACCCGATCCAAGACGCCCACGTTGCAAACAGTTAACATTAAGATGAATATGCGGCTCCAAACAGTCTTATCAGGATATTCCTTTTTTGAAATATTGCACCTTGGATGTCTCTTGTCTATGTTTTCAAATTATCCCGGGCGCATGATTTCAAATTGTAACCGTTGCTTTGGAGAAATATCATTTTGCACTACTGTGTTCAACTGTTTTCAATGATTATACTTTCCCTTATAGAGAGTTCCCATACTTTTGTCTAGATGTTACTAAATTCGTCTGCTGATTCCTTGCTTTATGTGAAAAAGGGTTTACTCGCTCAAAGCAGAACATGGATTTACTCGCTTAAAGCAGAACATGGGTTATCATCACTACTATAATCATACCTATCTTACAGCACCACCGCCAGTTGATCCCTGTAAAAACATTCCATGTCCAATGCTGACCTGTCAGGGATCTTATACTCCGAAAGGGGAATGCTGTCCACTTTGCCCTCCTCGTAAGAACATTCACACATATCATTATATTGACCACTGCGCACTTACGACAAATTTGCAGCAGAAGAATTGCACACATCTTGGTGATTGAAAAACTTTAAAATGAAAAAGGAGGTATTGGTAAACGGAGAGTATGCTCACTATGAGCAAAATGTCATTTTATCAAATCGTTTCAAAAATTGTCTCTTGCAGATGCGGCAAATTCCGACATCGTGTAGGAACGTGTTAATTATCGTATCGCTGCTGCATATTTGAATTTATTTTTAAGTCCGGTTTGATGCCGTTATTTCAAATATATCATTGTTTATATGTACTTGTTTCATGATCGCTGGGTTAACAAAACCTGTGTTAGGATATGAAATTGTACTCTACCATGATCGCTGCGTCTGGGGAGTGAACCCGGGACACTCCGTTCCGAATCCCCGACGCTCACCACTCGGACACGGCGGATTTCTAGAATGAAAACAATTAACTTCCACTTTTCGGGAATACATTTAATTGCCATTATAACTGATTATGGTATTATGCCAATTTGATATAAACGCGTAAATTAGACTGTTGCGCGATCAATACATAGAAAGATCAATTTAATAGTATAAAGTATTTCTATTTGTATAGACTGTGTTATGTAATCATCACTAGCCAGTCGGATGCAAAAGGACAATACATCTGTGGAAGAGAAAGCAATGTTAAGATAATACATCCACTGAATCAGTCATGTTTTCATCTCCCTCATTTCGAATACAGTACCATTAGTACATAGGTAATCGCTCAGTTACACTGAAACTATACCAAAGCCATGTCAAAAACAAAGCTCAATATCATGCTCACCAATATGTCAGCCGTCTGGAAACGAAATTTGCTTATTATGATTCCAGCTAAAAAGTGTATGCACAAGGGAAAAATATACAACTCCGGCCAAGTGATTGTCGACAAGTGCGATACGTGTAACTGTAATGATGGAGTGGTCTTCTGTAAAGGTATCAAGTGCCGTAAGTACTTTTTCTTCTTCTTCCGTGTATTGCCCACATTCAACTTGTTATATAAACTGGCAAATATGAATATTACAGAAGAATATTCGTTGTTTGCTGTTTGAAAAGTAAAAACGCCCTTTCAGTCATACAATGTTCTCCTGGTAATGTATACGCTGCAATAAGATTTAGATGAAACTGCAAAGCGATGAATGGTGAATATTTCGCTTGCACATTGAACTGATTCATTCTGGGCTATAATGTGTTTGTGGACGTATTATTCACGTGACGGTGTTATGTTTTGTGCGGGGCTCTTTTTCTCTTTTTATCATATGGGTACCTAGCGATTGTGTAGGCGATAATTTGATTGGCTGATGCAAAGGTCAATCCGGGAACCCTGTCTATACGTGTGTCTGCTACGGCAGCGAAGTTTAAGTCTGATTTTAATGGTAGTGCATATATCCCTTTACCAAAATTTATCACTTGAGCCTGATCTAGCGATATTTGGTCACCGTGTTGACATCATTTAATGACATATTGGTATACAATCCATGGGACTAAACTTCCCGTTCGTTGTCAGAATGTACATTTATGAATGTTTAAGATATATGTTGCGTTGAAGACTATTGTGATGCTGTGAGATTTAACTCTGGGTAGCTGCATTTAGAAAACCATTATCAACCCATTTTGCCTGTGAGCGTTAGCAGTAATAGGTTTGGAAATGTGCCTAGGCATATTCCACCATAGTTGCTGAAAGAAGGGATCGAATTCTGGTTGCAGAATAAAGTTTCCGTAATTAAAGTTTATTACTTACATTTTAAATATTGAAATAATTTATTTTTCTGTTCCTAGCTAAGAAGTGTTTATACAAAGGACGTGTGTACAAATCCGGACAAGTTTTTAAAGATGACTGCAACACATGTAAATGTGTGGATGGCAATGTTGGGTGTAGCAAGAAGTTCTGCCGTAAGTATTGGAGACTGAGATAAGATGGAGGATTCAGGTATTTGCTACATAGTATCTCGCATAAAGGCTCCCCTTTGTTGTGGTACTCAAATTAGTAATCTCACCCACAGCATGAGATTTGAGGACATCCGTTATAGACTCGTTGGCTACCGTGTGAGGTCCCAAGAGATAGGTTGGTCGACATTTCTACTGATCTCATAATACTTTGTACGGAAGTCGCTGATATATGGGTGTTCTACCTTAAGTCAAAATTAGAGTGTTCAACAAACTATGTGTTTTACATATGTATGCATTACAGCTTCCAAGATATTTATGACACAAAGTACTCACAATAGGACGATAGTGTTAATAATTATGCAGGAGATCAAATGGATTTATTTAATGTTAGGGGCCTTCAAAAAATGATTCCAACACGACTCTGCCTTTATCATACAATCGTGCTCAAATAAATATGTTGAAAATATCTGTTATATGTCTTTCAGCAAAACCGTGCTACAGAAACAGTGTACAGTACAACCACAACGACGAATGGATGGAATACTGTAACAAGTTGGTCTGTATGAACGGAGTCATTGCAACCACGAACTTGACTTGTCGTAAGTAAAGTTATAAATTGATTTACAAAATCACAAAAGTTCAATAAGAGTTTTACAAGATACAAATATATCGCCTGTAAAATTTTGAAAGGCAATCAAAACAAATTAAGCAAACTCTGTTTGGACGGAAAGCGTCTAATATGTAAGACGATGTATGTGCCAATGCATTACAGACAAGTGACATACACAGAGTAATTTTAATAAACTTCTCCAGTGAAATGCGCTTACAGTATTGAAAGAGTTTCACTCGAAGACTCGGGAGAGTATTCAGATTGTTCTAACACACCAGATGCTCGGTGAATGCTGACCGAAAGCTGCAATTTGATTGGACGATTCGGCTAGCACATTTCCGAGTGCTCGGTACAATCTGAATGCAGCCCTGATTTGAATACTTTGGGTAGTGACTCATATATCGCGACAATTTTACCAGTCAGTTTTGTATTTGTTAAAGCCGTTTGTTCTCAGCTGGTTGATCCGGCTCACAGTGTGCATATCGTAGGCGTACATGTTTATGAGTGATGCTCATTGTACACCAACATTAATGCGTTAATAACACATGTGGACCAAGTTCTTCTTTCAAACATCCAAATAGATCCTGCTTTAAAGAAGGTTCTACTAACCTTATATGACTAATTTGCTAATAGTGCAGAGCCAAATCAGACTTTGCTCTGACTTCTTTGAAACTACACATATCGCAGATGCCTAATAGTTTGTTTTCGCAGAGCGCCACCAATATACCTTCAAAACGTTTGTAGAAATTTAACAGGTTATTTATAAAGTTACTTTAAAGTCGTGTAATTAACATCGATTGTGACAACATGCTTGCAGCTTATACACATCAGACATGAAGTCGGCTTCCCAAACATCTTACAAGTAATAGCGAAATAAGAAAGTCCCTTAACACAAAACCCCGTTTTTAACTATGTTCGATTTGTTTTGTCCGATTGTCTGTTTCATGGGCAATAATAGATCGTGTCACATTTTGTACTGTATCTATACTGAATTGCACAAATATGTTATTAAATGGTAGAAATATCAAATACAGCAATATTTTTTACACATTGAACAGCCGGGAAACCAGGAACGTGTTCACAAAAGATAAAGGATAACGACTGTAATGATTACTGCGTCCATGACGATGATTGTTTTCTCAATGACAAATGTTGCAGTGATGGGTGTGGAAAGAAATGTATTGCTCCTTGGAACGGTGAGTAAAGAATGTTTAACTCTTTCATAATTGTAAACGCTTATTGATGCCTTTACAGCAGATAAGTTTTTAAAACATTGTTGCGAATGGAGTAAGCAGATTCCCTCATAAGAAATTGAGAGCCAATTTTCCATTTGTTCGAAGGTTTTTCGTTCATTTCTTATCTAGAATCGTATTGTCTTATTCCAAGACTTCTTCATGATGTTTTCAAAGAATGTGTTTAATGGCGAAATGTGTCATATAGCGCGATTGACCAATAGGCTAAATGGATGTATTTGTCTGGCCTGTCTGTGATTTTTGAGTCAAAACATTTAATAATACAGCTATCAATACAATATAAAGTCGGTTTTCAGACATAACAATTCTCCATCCACGTTACCATACTACGTGTATGGTTAGATACCTAACAGGGAAGATGCGCAGGCTGATATGTATGCCTACTATTCGCAAATGATTGAAGAGCGCCATCCCTATAAACAAGTGCCTGATGTATTAATAGTGGCGTAGATACATTTAATATTTCAGGCATTTCTAAAGTTTACTCCAGGCTCGGTAAAATTATTATTTTCTACTTTAACATCGCTATATCCTTCAAAGATATTCAACATTCAATCCACATATATTGAATTTTGTTTGAATATGCCAATATGTAAATCCTGGTGATCAAAAGAATATATTTAAACTAATATGTTTGAAAGCGTTGTAGCCGCCGTAATAAACTGAGAAATTGTTAAAAACGCCGTTAAACCCCAATCAATCATTGAACGCGTTGTAAGATAATTACTTCTCTATTTCAATTTCAGGAATTATTTATCAGGGAAAATCTTACGAAGACGGTATGTATGTACATGTATTTGTATTTATGTCTAAACGCATCTGCGTTCGAATGAAACACGACGGGATACCTATAACAATGCTTTTAGCATACTTATGATATGCGCATCGAGGAACTTTTCCACCTCTTTAACTACACAATCTATATGCCTGCCTACGATTGACCTTAACTGCACACACTTATATATGTGAGAGGTTTACTGCAATCCCGGATCGGTAAAATGGTAGTAAATGTCTTGCTTTTGGGCGCTAAGTGTTGCGGGAATAGCAAAGCGACTTGCGCAGCGATATCAATATAACCGGAAGTACTGGTATTTCAGTAAATAAAACGCTATTATTTAACGGATAAACTCTTTGAACTTTCAATCAAACAATTTTGATTTCAACATTAATTTGCAAAATGCGTAATAAAAAGCCGAACCTTAGACTGTAGGGTATCTATACATCAACTAAATATTGTGTTGTATTTTCAGGTGAATCCATTTTGATGGGAGGAGATCCATGTGTGACTTGCAAATGTAGCACAGGAACCATTAAGTGCTCTAAGGTCACCTGTTCCGAGCCAAAATGCGAGAACTCCTACACAGCCGGTGGAGAGTGTTGTAAGAAATGCTCGGATGATTAGTAATCAATATTCTGAACAAATGAACGAATTTACTAAAATAGCTTAAGTTATACAACACAACAGATAGAACATCTAGCCATCTACAGCTGAAATCATTACAGTTAACATAATGGTCTATCAAGAGAATGCAATGGGCGTTTATTTACATTTTAAGATCACTGTTATTCTATGAGTATCCCCATCTTTATAAAACTATGTTGTCTTCTTTGGGGGAGTAAATATGAAACAGTTCTGTTAACATTTTTGACAGATAAAGGCTCAAATAAAGATGTTGCTTAAGTTATAACTGTGTTCTTCATGTTTTGTACCTATTATTTCGGATGACTGTTTACCTGACGTTTTATTTCTCCGAGTGTGCTTAAAAACACACTAGCAAACGGTTTACGCAATGAAAAGTGAAGGCATAAACATATTGTTTGGGAGATGTTACTCCTTTCGAGTAATCAACTTTATCTTTCTCGACAACGCGTCACATGACCAAATGGTTATTCGGAACCTGATGGGCTACATTGAAGATATGGCTGCATGAAGTTATCTCCCTTGAGTTTAACGGGACCAAGGGAGATAACAAAATCAATTGATGTATACATGTCGTGTGGACATAGACATCCAAATGTTATGAATTAAAGTGCACCATTCTTAAATATAGTATATTTTCGAACGATTCCTGGCTTGGTCACAGTGTCCCAAATTTTGAACTGTGTATGTGGTCGAACTTTTAGAAAAAAAGGTTTTCTATTAAACCTTTCCCACATGCAACAAATCTCATGGCAAATAAATTGGAAATCGCGTAAAAAATGTTACATGAATTAATGATGATTAAACACATTATGGGAAAAGTAGAAATCGCTCATTGCGACCAATTTCTCATCTCGCCATTATGTTTTCGAATGTCATCTGCTGGTGATGCGTAAAAGTACGTGTATATAGAAATGGGTTAATACATGACACTGTATATAATTCAAGGTATTACTTGACAACGTCAACCTGATCCTGCCAAGTGTTCAAACTTCAAAGGCTGTAAGTTATGGTAATATTGTCAGGTAAATACAAAGGTTTTCTGGTAGATGACAAGGTGTGTTTCTGATCCAATGTCCCTGAGCAGCACCATCATAACAGCAATATATCCCATTTTGAAAAGTAGGTCAACGTCATCCTGAACCTGCCATATGTTCAAACGCTATGGGTTAGGGTAATATTGTCAGGTAAATACAAACGTTTCCTGGTAGATGACAAGGTGTGTTTGTGAGCAAATACCCCGCAGTAGCAGCACCGTTAAAACAATATATCCCATTTTGAAAAGTATATCAACGTCAAAGTGATCCTACCAGGTGTTCTAAAACTGGGGTTAGGAAGGTATTGTCTGGCTAATACAAAAACTTCGTGTTAAATGACAAGGTGTGTTTGTGAACAAATGCCCCAGAGTAGCACCATCTTTACAGCGATATATCCCATTTTGAAAAGTAGGTCAACGTCAACCGGATCCTGCCATGTGTTTTGAGGCTATGGGTTAAGGAAATATTGTCAGGTAAATACAAAGATTTCGTGGTAGTCGACAAGGTGTGTTTCCGACCAAATGCACCAGAGTAGCAGCACCATGACAGCGATATATCCCATGTTGAAAAGTATGTCAACGTCAATGCTAAAACATGAAACATGTTCAACACCAATTGGAAATGTCTGTATTGATCTTAGAAGAATTGTTTAAAAGAAGAAACAAAGTTGTTGTTGATTGAAAACGCCAAGTCTTACGAGTTTGCACAAGTACAAGGGAGGTGACTCTACCGGCCTTATTCGCGACGATCGAAGTACCACATGTAAAGCCCTATTTTATGTTTCGCTTGATCTCATAGGTCGACTTGTCATAAGGAACACACATGTCTTATATAAAAGTGCTATGCTAGACAGGACAAAGTGTATGGCTAATGCTTAGGGTTTATTTTAAATGTTTTGGAAATGGCATACAATATCTTGAAAGTACTTGAATTGCTGATATTATATATAATACGAGCATTTATAGACACAAACGGAATTATCACCAATTGCACAGCAGGAAATGTTTCCCTATGGAGACTATTAGATACTCAGCTATCCGACAGGTCAAACGTTATGACTAACATCAAACAGCCGATTCCGGCGGCATAACAAAAGCTGTGATTGTAGACATATCATAGTCAGTAAGGTGTATTTTATAGACTTTACTTACCATAGAACCTTTATTACGGGAATGTTATCACGCGTTTCTGTGACATTGACGAAATGTTACGTCATTGCTCGTACCCGACTGTATATTGTGATACAACTAGTTTTAGCGCTGTCATGCCGCAAATATGTATCGTGACATACGCTGAGACGTAATGTACGTGACGTCATTTCATATTATTCCGGTGAGAGATATTTTAAAATGACTGAAATAATATAATTTATCACATAAAGCTCTGTTTGGGAGTGTCAACATTCCATTACATAAATGTCACATGACACTACTAGTTTGGTTTCTAGTCTTACGCTCAAGTCTTTGTTACAACGTGGAAACCAAACAATGAAAATGACGTCACATTAGCGGTTTGACGTTAGAACGTTTGTCACTTTTGCGCCTAAACCGGCAGATTTCATGTATATCTTTTCGAAATACGCCTCATAAATCACATTATGTAATAGAAAGAATATCTCATTCCCGATTATTTATTATCACTTTTAATAAACTCATTAACTAAACTGAATATGACGCTCGCCTAGGATCGCGGCATATCATCTAAGTAACCTCGTTTAATAAAAGTGATAATAAATACACACTCATGAAATATCCACTATGTAAATAATTCAGCCATCTAATACTAAACTTGTTCAAGGTATTTCTTTTTAATACCAAATGATATCATACACCAAATCTATAAACCTATTACTCTAATAATTATTCTGATCAAGATGTTATCTAAATCGATTGAGAGCAGTGTGGACTTATATCTCTGACAAAAAGCTAGACATACAGTATCACTAGTTGTACGACAATACAATGTTTCTTAGTTTAGTTTAGGTTAAACTTACTAAGTTTAAATCGAGTGCGATACAAGCTTTAAGCTTATTCCAATCACTGCTTCCTGGAGGCATAATCATTACTTGCGCCGTTTGTGAGGAAAAATCTCCAAATACATAACCAACTCATCACGGGTTTCGAACACGGGATTTTTATTAACCGTGGACTTCGGAATACAGCATGTTGTCCAATGCAATCGGAAATAGGAAGACACAGTAGTGTCTTCGTGAATGTTCATTTTACCCAGGTCGATCTAAGTAAACCAAATTACGAACATTCATGAAGGCAGCGTGTCTACCTGTTTCGAGTACAGTGGACAAGGTGATGTAGTCCGCGTCTGCGGTCAATTAAGTTCACACTATCTTCTATTAATATTATCATTCTGAAAACGAATTTTACATTCATATGAAAACACTGTATTCAAATAGAGACGCAATTAATGATGACAGGAAATCTTACCGGCTCCATGGTGTACTGGTTAGAGCGTCCGCCTCAGGGGCGACAGGTCAGGATTCGATCTCAGGTCGAATCATACAAAATGCTTTCAAATCGAGGGCTTGGCATGAAACGGTTGTAACTAAACTTAGTATTTTCTTACCAAGGTTAATTACCTCGCCATAAAGGGTTTATAAGCGTTAAATCATTTTTCTTGGTAATCAATGGAAATTTAGGTGCCATTGCTCGTTCTGAGCAATGGCACCTAAATTTGCATTGATTACAAAAGGGTCAAAATTGCCCCTAATCCAGGGTTTTCAAAATAGGTTTTGAATTACAACCGTTTCACGACAAACCCTCGAAATGGTATAAATGACGTATCTCATTGGTGATCAGGAATTCTAATATAGCAAATAATTTGCGAACTATGTATCAGTGTCAGGTAAAATAATACTGGAAAGATTACCAAAGAGTCGCCGTAAAATAACTGAAACATTTTTGAGAATGATGGCGTAAAATCATAACAAACAAAATAGTTATAATAACATCTACCCTTTGATGTTTTGTATTGTGTTGTTTGCCAATCAAAAACTCGGAATAAGTCCATTTTAAGTGGACAATACTTATCTGTCTTATCTCTTGCAGAAATGTCCAGAAAGAAGGGTTTTCCATTATAGTTACTATGCTGTAAATAATACTTCAGGATCAAAGTGCAAATAGTATTCAAACTCGCGACTTTTCGACTTCGATGAACGACAAATCCTAATATTTTATGAAATTGGAGTCCTCATCTCTTTTTTTTGGCGATCTGAAACATTTAAGAAACAAAGTATGTGCTACATCATGAGTCAAACAAAATATGTATACGTGTATATGTATAAAGAGAACATTTTAATTATAAGTAGGTGCTTAAACATTAACACCCACATCTGTGAGCCTTATACGTGAGAATTGCCGTATTTAGATTGAATTGCCAAATGTTGCAGGCATCAAATCCATGGGCCGAGTTCTATGAAATCCAACGGTAAGGCCCTTGCGACTAATGTAGATCCAGATAAATGTGTACTTCCATACAGGTTGATCTTGACGAGCGCCTTCATATATACTTTAAATAATTACGCTAAAGTTAGTTTTCATGGCGCATTATTCATATATACACTTGTAATAATTACGCTAAGGTTGGTTTTAATGGAACATCGTCCATATCTACACTTGTAATATTTACGTTAAGGTTGGTTTTTATGGAACATCGTCCATATCTACACTTGTAATATTTACGCTAAGGTTGGTTTTAATGGAACATCGTCCATATCTACACGTGTAATGTTTACGTTAAGGTTGGTTTTTATGGAGCATCGTCCATATCTACTCTTGTAATAATTACGTTCAGGTTGTTCTTTATGGAGCATCGTCCATATCTACAATTGTAATTACGCTAAGGTTGGTTTTTAATGAGCATCGTCCACATCTATACTTATAATAATTACGCTAAAGTTAGTTTTCATGCCGCGGTATACATATCTACAGTTGTAATAATTACGTTCAGGCTGGTTTTAATGGAACATCCTCCATATCTACACGTTTACACTTGTAATAATTGGAATTAAGTTGGTTTTCATGGCGCATTATTCATATCTACAGTTGAAATATTTACACTTATGTTGGTGTTCCTCGATTATTGTTCATTTAAACTCTTGTAATAATTGCACCTAAGTTGGTTTTCATGGCGATTATGCATATCTACACTTGCAATATTTACACTAAGGCTGTATTCCTGGAGCATTGTTCATTTATACTCCTGTAATAATTGCACAACAGTTTGTTTTCATGAAGCATTATTCATATCTGAACCTGAAATAGTTACACTAAGGATGGCTTTCATGGAGCATTATTCATATCAACACTTAAAGTAATATGAAAACTTATATATTAATACGCTGTGTTAATATGTCTCTGACAACCCTCAATCATGCAATGTGAAGGGACTAAATTGAACAGACCTGTTTAATATTGGACATCATTGAAACAAACACCAAACTAATGGATACTGTTTTCTCTCCTTTCTTGATAATTTTGTCATTTCTAAAGTGTAGAAACTATTGTATCTTAATATGGCCTAGCGACCTGGTGATGAACATGTGATTGCCCAAACAATTTAGATTACAAATAGCCGTTCTAATGAGCTAAAACGGTAGTCTATCGAGTACCAACTAGATTTTTCATAAATTTGAAATGGCCTAATTTTGAACACATCATGACCAGTTTCAGAACGTAACTAAAAAATCACCAAGACAACATTCTGGCAAACTAACATTATTCTACTGTCAAAAGATGCAGGGTTGATACATTCTCTTAAATTTACTCTCACCAGAGTGCACTATTATTGAAAATCGCAAGCCCTACACCGATATACTGCATGTTACTTTGCAGGACTTTCCATACGATCGCCACTACAGTGCCATTGGCGCTTTGATTATCTAACATAATTTATACTTTTACTTGAAATATTTACCTGTTAGAAAGCGTCTATATTTCGGAAAGAATAATATTTTTACAGAAATGTTCCACTTTTTGCTTAAATATTTCAAAGGTCATCTGCTGCAAATGTAAATGTTGAAATGTGACTTGTCGCAAGTAAACGCATTACTTGATATTTCATTTATTCATTCTGTCAAACTAAATTTATGTGAATAAGAGGATTTTAAGACGAATGACAACATAGATACACTGTGGGGGATGGGGGTGGAGAGAAATAAATGCTTATCACCAGCAATTTCTCCCTCCACTATAGTGTCATCAGGTTCGTCTGCTGCAGATGACTATGAACAAGAACACAGTTTATAGGACAATGTATGAAGAGTATTGTCCGTTTCGAATTCTTTGTAAGATTTGTAATATAGATAAAAAAAAACCATGGCAATGAAGCAATAATAAAACCCGTTTTGTAATAAAAATTTCAAAGTTCGAATTAAACTGTACATTTCAATTTAAAATAACAAGAAAGCTATGTATTAATATTGATAAGGTCTTATTTCAAACGGTTAAGACAGAAAATTGCTTAATACATACAAGAATAGCAAGAACCCGTTTTGTAATACCAATTTTTGAGACTCAACCCGTTTTGTAATAAACAATATCGAAAATGTAATTATCTGTTTATTTTTAGCTATTATTTACAAGGAATCAATACACAAATGTTAAATTATACTTATTTCTGAAGTATGGTAATCAAACCGCGCGAGAAACATACATGCATGTCAAGAGCCCGTTTTGTAATACCGAATGTTCGGACTCAATCCGTTTTGTAATAAAATATTCCAAAAGTCAATTAAAATGAAATGTTCAACTTAAAATTACAAAGAACCTATGTACAAATGTTAAATAGTCTTATTTTATAGAAAAATTGCAAAATAAATAGATGAATATATCAAGAACTCGTTTTATAATAAAAATATCGGAAATGTAACAATCTGTTTGTTTCAGCTATAATTTACAAAGAATAAATACACAAATGTTAAATAATACTTATTTCAGAAGGATAGTAATGATATTGCACGTGAAACATACATGAATATCAAGGACCCGTTATGTTATACCGCGTTTTCAGACTCGACCAGTTTTGTAATAAAAACTTCAAAAGTCGATTAAACTGAAACGTTTTTAAAACTTAAACTTACAAGAAACATATGTCCAAATGTTAAAAGTCTTATTTAAGAACGTAAGTACGGAAAGATGATTTCATTAAACATACGTGAATATCAAAAACCCGTTTTGTAATACCACTTTTTAGGAGTCAACCCGTCTTGTAATGTCCGTAGGGTGTTGATGAAATCTCGCGTGAAACATACTTAAATAACAATAACCCGTTTTGTAATACCACTTTTCCGGTCTCAACCCGTTTTGTAATACAAATATGTTTAGTTCAGCTATAATTTTCAACGAATCAAAACACTAGTGTTAAACAATAATTATTTAAGAAGGATGGCAATGAAACGCGCTTGAAACATACATGAATATCAAGAAGCCGTTTTGTAATACCGTATTTTCAGAATAAACCCGTTTTGTAATAACAAAATTAAAAGTCGATTTTCAACATAGAATTACAAGAATACTATTTACAAATGTTTAAAAGTCTTACTTTAGAGAAAAATTGAAAAAAAAAATGAATATCAAGAACAATTTTTGTAATAAAGATATCGGTAACGTAAAAATCTGTTTATTTCAGCTATAAGTTATAATTGGGAAATAATACTTATTTCAGTAGGGTGTTGTTGAAATGGCACGTCAAACGTACATAAATATCAAGAAACCGTTGCAATACCACTTTTGGGGACTCAACCCGTTTTGTAATAAAACAATCAAAAGTCAACTAAACCGAAATGTTCATCTTAATATTACAAATGCAAAAAAGTCTTCTTTTAGATAGTTAAAAGGAACAATTGCATAATATAAACATGAATATCAAGAACCCACATTTGTAATACATGTACCACTTTTCAGGATTCAACCTGTTTTGTAATAAAAAATATTGCAAATGTATAAACCTGTTTATTATACTGTTTAGCTATAATTTACAACTAATCAGTAGGGTTTTGATGAAATAGCGCGTGAAACATACATCAATATCAAGAACCCGTTTTGTAAAAATGCATTTTCAGTCCCACCCCATTTTTAATAAGGTATATATATATGTGTCCCTTTTAAGACCGCTAAATGCTTTCAACTCTATTCAATATTTACACCTTCATTTATAGATATTTTCTGTATAGATTTTCAAAGTCGATTGCTGCAGATTTGTTGTATGTTGGGAAGGTTTAATGTATTGTGAAAACTAACCGAGCCGACAGGAATGTTGCTTAGGTGGTCCTCTTTGAGAGTTGTTTAAATAAGTTAATTCCAAGTAGAACTTTGGTTACTGCGGATTCAGAAAAGGGGAAAATGGCCAAAACTTTAAAAATCTTCTTTTCCAATATGACTGGTCCAATTTGAATATTATTTTGCATGGCCGCCAGGGGGCGGACCTTGTTTTCCTTATATGTGCATTGTAAAATCTTTAAAAATCTTCTTGTCCAAAAGTACCTGCCAGATTTGAAGATAATTTAGCGCAAATGCTCCTTGGAGTACCTTCTTCCAAAGTTGTTCAAATTAATCTGATCCGTTGGAATACATGGCCTTGATTTCTTTGTATGTGCATTATAAAATCTTCTTGTCCAAAACTAACCTCCTCGATTCAAAAATAATTTGGCACAAATGTTCCTTGGGTGACACTCTACCAAGATTGTTGAAATTATTCCCATCTGATGAAAAACATGGACGCCAGGGTGCGGGGCATGTTTTCCTTATATTATAGTAAAAACTTGAAATAATCTTGTTGTATTAAATCACTGGCCTGATTTGAAAATAATTTATTCTGATCATTGAAAAATATGGCCTCCAGGGGAGTTGCTTGTTTTCCTTATATGTATAGATTAAAAAAGTTTTAAGTTCTTTTAAATTAGGTGAGCGATATAGGGCCATCATGGCACTCTTATTTACTTGAGCATGTTGAAACTTTGTCAGAATGCTTGCTTGTGTGATATCTAGGCTAAGTTCGAATATAGGTCAAGTCTGGTAAAAAACTAGGTCACTTAGCCAAACAAACTTGTTAACACTATAGAGACCGCATTTTTGGCTTGAGCCGTTTGAAACTTTGTCGGAAAGTTTGTCTTGATGATAGGCTAGGTTCAAATATGGGTTCTGTTGGGTCAAAAACTAGGGCACTAAGCCAAGTTGAAGGAAAATCGTGTTAAGACTCTGGAAGCTGCACTTTTAGCTTGAGCATGCTGAAACTTTGTCAGGATGTTTGTATTTATTATTTATCTTGTTAATGCTCCGGAAGCCATGTTTTTAACTTTAGCATGTTGAAACCTTACAATAATGTTTATCTTGATGATATCTAGGCTAAGTTCGAATATGCTCAAGTTAAAAAGAAGGTCACTAGGCCAATATTGAGAAATATCTTGTGAACACTCTAGACCACATTTCTCTCAAATATTCCTTGGGTGACTCTTTACTAAGAGTGTTGAAATTAAGTTGATTCTTTAGATATTCTAGAGAATAAATAGCTTTGCTACAGGTACTATTTTACCCTTTCTACACTACAGAAAAATGTTGTCTAATCTTAAACAGACGGGTAATATGAGCAATTTCGACAGTTTCCTCAATGCTTTCCTCAAACGTCAATACTTTTAGTTTCATTAATACAGATTTACCAATATCTTTAGTTAGGCATTTTTAAATCATCTGCTGTAGAGTTTGTCTATGTGATAAATTACCTATCACAAATGTGTTTGGTTATCTAAACTTTATCTACCGTTCAAGAGTTTAATTAAAGATCTCTGGAAATAAGGTTAACCTTGTCTTAAATAAATGTTTGAACTGTATGCATTTCTACTTTTTTGTTTACAGTATTTGAAATTATGTGACTTGTGTTGTAACTTTCCAAAACTGGAACAGTTGACCATCTTTTTCCACTGATACCATGGGTACCGACCTACGGGTACTTTCAGTGCTTTGATTACTTTTATCATGTGAAAGATAGAAAACATGGAAAATAAATAATCGAGTACTCAAATACCTATTTTGATTATCGGTACTTGGAGGTCCGACCGAGTACTCGGGTACTCGCGTACTCGGTCCCATCCCTAGTGTGTTCAATGGCTGAGATACGATCCACGACCCAGGTCAACCAATTTGCAAAGTTTGTTCAATGGCTGACCTACGATCTACGACCCAGGTCAGCCAGTTTGAAATGTTTTTTCAATGGCTGAGCTACGATCTACGACCCAGTTCAGCCAATTTGCAATGTTTTTTTCAATGACTGAGCAACGATCTACGACCCAGATCAATTAATTTATATGTGTTTTGAGTGGCTGAGCTACGATCTACAACCCAGATCAACCAATTTGCAATATTTGTTCAGTTGCTGAGCTACGATCTACGACCCAGATCAACCAATTTGCAATGTTTTTCCCATGGCTGAGCTACGATCAACGGCCCAGATCAACCAATCTGTAATGTTTTTTCAGTGGCTGAACTATGATCTACGACCCAGATAAACAAATTTGCAATGTTTTCTCAATGGCTGAGCTACAATCTACGACGAAGGCCAGCCAATTTTCAGTGTCTTTCCAATGGTTGAGTTACGATGTACGACCCGGGTCAGCCAATTTGCAATGTTATTTTTAATGGCTGAGCTACGATCTACGAACAAGATCAACCAATTTGCTATGTGTGTTGAGTGGTTGACCTACGACCTACGACCCAAATCAACCAATTTACTATGCGTTTTGAGTGGTTGAGCTACGATCATCGACTCAGATAAGCCAATTCGCGATATTTTTTCATTGGATTAGCTACGATCTACGACCCAGATCAACCAATTTGCAATGTTCTTTCAATGGCTGAGCTAAGATCTACGACACAGATCAATCACTTATATATGTCTTTTCAGTGGCTGAGCTACGATTTGCGACCCAGATCAACCAATTTGCAATGTTTTTTCAATGGATTAGCTACGGTCTACGACCCATATCAACCAATTTGCAATGTTCTTTCAATATCTGAGCTACGATCTACGACCCAGGTCAGCCAATTTGCAATGTTTTACCAATGGCCGAGCTACGATCTATGACCAAGGTCAGCTATTTTGCAATGTTCTTTTAATGGCTGACCTACGATCTACGACCCAGATCAGATAATTTGCAATGTTTTTTCAATGGCTGAGTTACGACCTACGACCTAGGATAGCCGATTTGCAATGTTTTATAAATGGCTGAGCTACAATCTACGACCCAGGTCAGCCAGTTTGAAATGTTTTTTCAATGGCTGAGCTACGATCTACGACCCAGTTCAGCCAATTTGCAATGTTTTATAAATGGCTGAGCTACCATCTACGACCCAGATCAGCCAGTTTGAAATGTTTTATCAATGGCTGAGGTACGATCTACGACTCAGGTCAGCCAGTTTGATATGTTTTTTCAATAGCTGAGCTACGATCTACGACCCAGTTCAGCCAATTTGCAATGTTTTTTCAATGACTGAGCTACGATCTACAACCAAGATCAACCAATATACTATGCGTTTTGATTGGTTGAGCTACGATCTACGACCCAGGTGAGCCAGTTTGAAATGTTTTTTCAATGGCTGAGCTACGATCTACGACCCAGTTCAGCCAATTTGCAATGTTTTATCAATGGCTGAGCTACGATCTACGACCCAGATCAGCCAGTTTGAAATGTTTTATCAATGGCTGAGGTACGATCTACGACTCAGGTCAGCAAATTTGCAATGTTTTATAAATGGCTGAGCTACCATCTACGACCCAGATCAGCCAGTTTGAAATGTTTTATTAATGGCTGAGGTACGATCTACGACTCAGGTCAGCCAGTTTGATATGTTTTTTTCAATAGCTGAGCTACGATCTACGACCCAGTTCCGCCAATTTGCAATGTTTTTTCAATGACTGAGCTACGATCTACAACAAAGATCAACCAATATACTATGCGTTTTGATTGGTTGAGCTACGATCTACGACCCAGGTGAGCCAGTTTGAAATGTTCTTTCAATGGCTGAGCTACGATCTACGACCCAGTTCCGCCAATTTGCAATGTTTTTTCAATGACTGAGCTACGATCTACAACAAAGATCAACCAATATACTATGCGTTTTGATTGGTTGAGCTACGATCTACGACCCAGGTGAGCCAGTTTGAAATGTTCTTTCAATGGCTGAGCTACGATCTACGACCCAGTTCAGCCAATTTGCAATGTTTTATCAATGGCTGAGCTACGATCTACGACCCAGGTCAGCCAGTTTGAAATGTTTTTTCATTGGATTAGCTACGATCTACGACCCAGATCAACCAATTTACAATGTTCGTTCAATGGCTGAGCTAAGATCTACGACACAGATCAATCACTTATCTATGTCTTTTCAGTGGCTGAGCTACGATTTGCGACCCAGATCAACCAATTTGCAATGTTTTTCAATGGATTAGCTACGGTCTACGACCCATATCAGCCAGTTTGAAATGTTTTTTCAATGGCTGAGCTACGATCTACGACCCAGTTCAGCCAATTTGCAATGTTTTATAAATGGCTGAGCTACCATCTACGACCCAGATCAGCCAGTTTGAAATGTTTTATCAATGGCTGAGGTACGATCTACGACTCAGGTCAGCAAATTTGCAATGTTTTATAAATGGCTGAGCTACCATCTACGACCCAGATCAGCCAGTTTGATATGTTTTTTCAATAGCTGAGCTACGATCTACGACCCAGTTCCGCCAATTTGCAATGTTTTTTCAATGACTGAGCTACGATCTACAACAAAGATCAACAAATATACTATGCGTTTTGATTGGTTGAGCTACGATCTACGACCCAGGTGAGCCAGTTTGAAATGTTCTTTCAATGGCTGAGCTACGATCTACGACCCAGTTCAGCCAATTTGCAATGTTTTATCAATGGCTGAGCTACGATCTACGACCCAGGTCAGCCAGTTTGAAATGTTTTTTCAATGGCTGAGCTACGATCTACGACCCAGTTCAGTCAATTTGCAATGTTTTTTCAATGACTGAGCAACGATCTACGACCCAGATAAATTAATTTGCTATGTGTTTTTAGTGGCTGAGCTACGATCTACAACCCAGATCAACCAATTTTCAATGTTTTTCAGTTGCTGAGCTACGATATACGACCCAGAAAAACCAATTTGTAATGTTTTTTCAATGGCTGAGCTACGATCTACGACCAAGATCAACCAAATTGCTATGTATTTTGAGTTGTTCAGCTACGATCAACGGCCCAGTTCAACTAATTTGTAATGTATTTTTCAGTGGCTGAACTATGATCTACGACCCAGATCAACAAATTTGCATTTTTTTCTCAATGGCTGAGCTACGATCTACAACGAAGGTCAGCCAATTTGCAGTGTCTTTTCAATGGTTGAGTTACGATCTACGACACAGGTCAGCCAATTTGCAATGTTATTTGTAATGTCTGAGCTACGATCTACGACCAAGATCAACCAATTTGCTATGTGTTTTGAGTGGTTGACCTACGACCTACGACCCAGATCAACCAATTTGCTATGCGTTTTGAGTGGTTGAGTTACGATCATCGACCTAGATCAGCCAATTCGCGAGGTTTTTTCATTGGCTTAGCTACGATTTACGACCCAGATCAACCAATTTGCAATGTTTTTTCAATGGCTGAGCTACGATCTACGACACAGATCAATCAATTGTCTATGGGTTTTTTCAGTGGCTGAGCCAATTTGCAATGTTATTTGTAATGTCTGAGCTACGATCTACGACCAAGATCAACCAATTTGCTATGTGTTTTGAGTGGTTGACCTACGACCTACGACCCAGATCAACCAATTTGCTATGCGTTTTGAGTGGTTGAGTTACGATCATCGACCTAGATCAGCCAATTCGCGATGTTTTTTCATTGGCTTAGCTACGATTTACGACCCAGATCAACCAATTTGCAATGTTTTTTCAATGGCTGAGCTACGATCTACGACCCAGATCAACCAATTTGCAATGTTTTTTTAATGGTCTAGCTACGATCTACGACCCATATCAACCAATTTGCAATGTTCTTTCAATAGCTGAGCTACGATCTACGACCGTGGTCAGCCAATTTGCAATGTTATTTTTAATGGCCGAGCTACGATCTACGACCCAGGTCAGCTATTTTGCAATGTTCTTTTAATGGCTGAGCTACAATCTACGACCCAGATCAGACAATTTGCAATGTTTTTTTCAATGGCTGAGTTACGACCTACGACCTAGGATAGCCAATTTGAAATATTTTATAAATGGCTGAGCTACGATCTACGACCCAGGTCAGCCAGTTTGAAATGTTTATTCGATGGCTGAGGTACGATCTACGACCGAGGTCAGCCAGTTTGAAATGTTTTTCAATGGCTGAGCTACGATCTACGACCCATTCCAGCCAATTGGTAATGTGTTTTCAATGACTGAGCTACGATCTACGACCAAGATCAACCAATTTACTATGCGTGTTGAGTGGCTGAGCTACGATCATCGACCAAGATCAACCAATTTGCAATTGTTTATCATTGGCTTAGCTACGATTTACGACCCAGATCAACCAATTTGCAATGTTTTTTCAATGGCTGAGCTACGATCTACGACACAGATCAATCAATTGTCTATGGGGTTTTTCAGTGGCTGAGCTACGATCTACGACCCAGATCAACCAATTTGCAATGTTTTTTTAATGGTCTAGCTACGATCTACGACCCATATCAACCAATTTACAATGTTCTTTCAATAGCTGAGCTACGATCTACGACCATGGTCAGCCAATTTGCAATGTTTTTTTAATGGCCGAGCTACAATCTACGACCCAGGTCAGCTATTTTGCAATGTTCTTTTAATGGCTGAGCTACAATCTACGACCCAGATCAGACAATTTGCAATGTTTTTTCAATGGCTGAGTTACGACCTACGACCTAGGATAGCCCATTTGAAATATTTTATAAATGGCTGAGCTACGATCTACGACCCAGGTCAGCCAGTTTGAAATGTTTATTCGATGGCTGAGGTACGATCTACGACCCAGGTCAGCCAGTTTGAATTGTTTTTCAATGGCTGAGCTACGATCTACGACCCATTCCAGCCAATTGGCAATGTTTTTTCAATGACTGAGCTACGATCTACGACCAAGATCAACCAATTTACTATGCGTGTTGAGTGGCTGAGCTACGATCATCGACCAAGATCAACCAATTTGCAATTGTTTATCATTGGCTAAGCTACGATCTACGACCCAGACAAACCAATTTGCTATGTTTGTTCAGTGGCTGAGCTAAGATCTACGACCAAGGTCGGCCAATTTGCAATTTCTTTCAATGGCTAAGCTACGATCTACGACCAATGTTAGCTAATTTAGAATGTTATTTCAATGGCTGAGCTACGATCTACGAACCAGATCAACCAATTTGCAATGTTTTTTTAGTGGCTGAGCTACGATATACGACCTTGGTCAGCCAATTTGAAATGTTTTTAAATGGCGAAGCTACGATCTACGACCAAGGTCAGCCAATTTGCAATGTTTTTTCAATGGAAAAAAAATTCAATGGCAGAGCTACGATCTACGACCCAGATCAACCAATTTGCAATGTTTTTTCAGTGGCTGAGCTACCATCTACGACCCAGATCAACCAATTTGCAATGTTTTTTCATTGGCTGAGCTACGATCTACGACCCAGGTCAACCAATTTGCAATGTTTTTTTCATTGGCTGAGCTACGATCTACGATCCAGGTAAGCCCATTTGCAATGCTTTTTTAATGACTGATCTACGATCTACGACCCATGTCATTTTTTAGTTGAGCTACGATCTACGATCTATGCGCTAACTTCACACACCTCCGTTTGTCTCGCATCAATTGTAATGTGTAGCAAAGAACTTTCAAAATGTTGAAGCCATTAAAACATTGTGAGAAATTAATCGATTCCCGGATGATATGAAAAACCGTCATATATTACGTCACCGTGTACGTCGCGAAGTATGAACCATCCCTCGAAAGAAAAAACATTGTGGACTCAATTGTCGACCCTGATCAGCATAAGCATGCCGCAAAGGCTTTCCCGGATAGACACTGTTTGCCTCCTGTGGATTTTCTGTTTCATTAATCATTACTATATACATATATCCCCCCTTGAGACGGAATGTGTAGGCCAGGACCCCCTGCGCGGACGGCGCAGGCTGATCTGGGTCGATACATTACGCAGAGGCCATTATGTTGGTTTTCTCGCGGCAAGGCTCAATTATATTAGCGTCATATTGTGTAATGTATAATTTATCTGAACGAATATACCAAGTGTTTATATCCCTTGTGGTTTGTATGTGTCATTCGGGATATATATCCCGCATTTAAATCTCAAAGGATAGCCTTTGTAAATAAATGCATTTACATAATATTACTTTAATAGTTGGTAAAATGTTGCAAGCCGCATACAGATAAAGTTAAAATGATGGACAGTGTTTTGCATGATGACAATATGAAGTCACCATACCTTTATTACCTCTGCAACTATAATGATTATCGATACCTCTCGATCCCTTCACACGATGTACCTTTCTTAGTCTCTCTCGTGAAGCACGAGGACTTGCAACTCCAAAAATAGATACTACCCTATATATATATGCATAGATATTAACAAGGGTGAACACAGTTTTCTGGGTCGCCTCGCTTCAACTCCCTTTTTTCAAAGTATTCGAACAAATATATGAATTTGAAGTACGGAACCGATCAATAATGCTTTTCTCTGTCGAACTATACCAAAATAACGTGAATTTGTTCTCTCTACGTATGTTAATTCCTTTGAAATATTCGCGAATTCGCAAAAAGGACAACAACCTGGAACAAAAACGAAAGTTGATGATCAGATTTTATTTTTCAGTGTATTATAGTTAGTGTGTAAACAGCACTTAAAACTACTATGTTTTCTTCATTTCGATAGTAATTCTACGGATGCGCGTACTGTTTATGTCGTTGTGTTATTTCATCCCTTCCCACATTCAACAAACCTTCTGTTCAGCAGACGACTTTTAAAGCATCTAGTCCAAAGGATGGACATTCTGTTTAAATGTAAGTATTATTAATGTTGATGGTTGAACACATTGTGACAACAGCAAAAATTCCTAAGTGTGGGCAAATTTTCTTTTGAAGCAATGTTTTCAAATGTCGTCTGCTGCAGATGCGTTAAAATATTCTTGCTATCGGGCAGAAAAATGAGCGGTTCCACACGAGAAAACCAACATTCTGGACCCTGCGTAAAGTAATGACGCAGATCATCATTATGTTGGTTTACTCATGGAACAGCTCACATGTTTACTTGTTAAGGGTAGAATGAGTGAAGCGTTAACGGTCGCTGGATAACAGGGCGTTATCAGGATGTTTTCAAGTCCCAATCTAATCGGAGGAAAGCAAACAGTTAAATATAACCATTTATAGACAGTGCGTATGTTACGATATACCGTTATCGTATTCAATTTAAACCTACGGAAATATTATTGACATTATTTAGAAATGTGTTCTTGCATCTCTTTCGATACAGTGTTTAGGCTATACTAGCTATATATGAAATGATCCTATATGTTTTACTAGTTTGAATTATAGTGAAGGTTATTTTTTTTCACGGATGGTGAACATGAAAACAAATTAATACTTGTACAAGGTTCGAGAGTTTGTGTGTAATATTTGCACTTTGTAATCATCCGATATCAAAACAACATTTATATTCATAATAAAGATTGTGTTGAGAAATATTTAAAGTTTGTCAATTGCACATGATTTCTCAATAAATACGTTTTTAGGAGTATGAATAATGGTTGAAGTAGGCACATGGAAATACATAGTGACAGTGGTTGTGATTTGCATCTTCTTATTATTTGTGTTCGGAGATTCGCACCGGGATTCAAAGAAAGTGGCTCAATATAAGGAAGTAAATAAGAGACAAAAGGACGAATTTGTAGATCCACTCGGATATGGCGATCAGGGTAAGTCCAACAAAAAAATGCTTTAGTTTTATGACCTTTGAAACAATAAAAGCTCTAAATACCGGACCAGAGATAAAGAGACATGTATACAAACATACATACTAGAGAAAGAAAGATAGAGAGAGATAGAGAGGGAGAGAGAGATAGTGAGATAGAGGGGGAGAGAGAGAGAGAGAGAGATATATATAGAGAGATAGAGGGGAGAGAGAGAGAGAGAGAGAGATAGAGATAGAGAAAGAGAGAGAGAGAGAGAGAAGAAAGACATACATACATACATAGGGAGAGGGAGAGTGAGAGAGACAGACAAACACAGACAGACATACATACTAGAGGGAGATAGAAAGAGAGAGACAGACAGACAGACACAGACATACATACATACATACCAGAGGGAGATAGAAAGAGACAGACAGACAGACAGACACAGACAGACATACATACCAGAGGGAGACAGACAGACAGACAGGCAGACAGACAGACAGACAGACAGACAGACAGACAGACAGACAGACAGACAAACAGACAGACACAAACAGACAGACTAGAAGGAGATAGAGATAGAGAGAGAGAGAGAGAGAGAGAGAGAGAGAGAGAGAGAGAGAGAGAGAGAGAGAGAGAGAGAGAGAGAGAGAGAGAGAGAGAGAGAGAGAGAGAGAGAGAGAGAGAGAGAGAGAGAGAGAGAGAGAGAGAGAGAGAGAGAGAGAGAGAGAAAGAGAGAGAGAGAGACTGAAATCATGATTCAGACCACTGCACTGGAATAATAGGTAGGCAACGTCCGTGGGTTGGTTTATACAGAAAGACAGACTTGGTAATACGGACATTCACGTATATGATGTAATCCGACTCTCAGCAATCGACTTTGGTAAACATATAGAAAACATCGATAAATTAAGGTGTAAATATTGAATAGAGTTGAAAGCATTTCTTCTTTTTCACAGATGCGTCTGCATGTGGGAAAGCGTAAGTTAACGTTAACGAGATTTAATATTGAGTCGCCTTAAAAAAAGTAAACTTCTCAATGTGTTACACGAACCACTGTATTAAAGAATATGATTACGTAGATAACGATATTAATAATATCATTCCTTCCGTCGGTTTATGAAAATATCCATTATTTCACTATATATGGGACTTTAACTAATTGTTTTCACATGCCATTTTTTTGTTCTCATATCATTGTAATTTATTAGAACAATAAAATATGTTGAAACAGTATAAGCTACTAATGCATACACAAATCAGCCTGCACATTTTTGCAATCTAATCTTTGTCTACACGTTCTATTCATGTTTCAATATTTAACAAAATGTACGTCACAACTGATTGGTTATGAAAGGTATGCAGTTGTAGGAAGGCATCAATGCTCTGCGAATAAGGTATTCATATATATATATATATATATATATATATATATATATGTGTGTGTGTGTGTCCCTTTTAAGACCGTCACTTTGCAAATGAAAGTATAAAACTTACTCGGAATGCGATTTTATATGTTGACTGTTTGCATCCTATTACAAGGCAATATGGAACGGCGATATAGTGAAACTACTACGAATACCGCATGAGATTTTCAAATGAAACAACTTAAGTACAAACTAGAACTATCACTGAAGATGATAAATACCCCCTAAACAGCACCTTGACCTTCACCATAACTTAATAAGTTAAAGGGCCATAACTCTGTAAAATAACCTGCAATTGTAACCCCTTTAGGATATGCACATCTCCTTTCGGTATAGAAGCTTCATGGAAAATTTCATTGAATTCCACCCAGTGGTTTGTAAGAAATAGGCCGGACAAAATATGGCTTTATATATGGCTTCCGACCGACAGACAGACAAACCGACATAGTGACTCCTATATACCCCCTCTTCTTCGAAGGGGGTATAATTACATTGCAGATAGTTTTATACGGTTTGTTTACCAAATATGGCTTACTTTATAAGTAAAAGGGCCATATCTCTGTAAATTAACATGCAATTATAAGCCCTTTAGGATCCATGCACATCTCCTCTCGGTAAAGAAGCTTCATGTAAAATGTTATTGAATTCCACCTATTGGTTCGTAAGAAATAGACCGGACAAAATATGGCTTTATATATGGCTTCCGACCGACAGACAGACAAACCGACACAGTGACTCCTATATACCCCCTCTTCTTCGAAGGGGGTATAATTACATTGCAGAGAGTTGTATACGGTTTGTTTACAAAACTCCGATCGTACTCTTCTCACTGAGATTATGTACAATTGATTGTGATATGTTTTGACAGCTACACCGATAACTTTTGATGGTTTATAGGTGAAATTTCGAATTTTCGAACATATTGACTGTAATATGAGTATATAATACCTCATCATATAACACATACTCAGGAACAAAAGAAAAAACCATATCGTAAGTGTACATATCTACTTGTGTATTCATTTTAACCACTATTCTTACACATTAAGTAAGATCCGTCTTGAAAGTCGGTTAAGCTTACATGACGAACAAAATAGATAAACCAACATTATGGCCTCTGCGTAATGTATCGATCCAGATCAGCCTGCGCACTCCGCACAGACTGGTCTGGGCCGACACATTCCGTCTCAGGTGGATAGAGGTATAGATTAATGATTCCTGAAACAGAAAATGCACGCGAGCCGAAAAGAGTCTAACCGTTGTCTAACCACAATGTTGGTTTTATCGCGGGACGGCTCATATTGACTGTACACTAAGCTTAAATTAAACTCCACGTGGGGAGGAAAAGAACGAATTCAAAACCCCTGGTTCAACAGCCTTCTCTTTGGAATTCGCTGTGGTCGAGTGGTTAGCGTCGGGGATTTCGAAACCGGGTCTATCCCCAGTCGCGGCACTACGGTCATGGTGGAGTGCCTTTGGGCAAGGCACATTTTCTAGCCTAGTACTGGTTTGTTTACCCAGGAATCATGAATAATTAAATTTAATTGCGCGCTTAATGACCTTAGCTGTCGATGCGTCATAAAACAATATACATTCATTCATTCATTCAACAGCCTTCTCCTGTGCCGAGTGAGCTATCGCGACCTGACCCAGTTACAGGTGACACACTGATAAGGTATTGACAATGTTAACGATAAACCCTTCCTGACGCCTGTTTAACATAAGACCGTTGATGACATTTGGATTTATTTATTTATTTATTGGGGTTTTACGCCGCTTTCAACATTATTTCAGTTATATCACGGCGACAGTTCAATTATTCATGATCCCTGGGTAAACAAACCAGTACTAGGCTAGAAAATGTGCCTTGCCCAAGGACACTCCACCATGACCGTAGTGCCGCAACTGGGGATCGAACCCGGTACACCCGGTTTCGAAATCCCCGACGCTAACCACTCGACTACAGCGGATTCCGACATTTGAAAACATTGGAAAAAAATATTCAATTGCCCAAAGTGATTAATATTTCCTTTTGCCACAATGTTTTCAACTCTTTCCAATTTTTATAAGTTGACTCATTGAGACTTTTTCTAATTTGCCTAGATTTTCAAAAGTTGTTTACTGCAGATGTTGTGTTTGTTGGAACGTTTAACACTTTCCCTCATACGACAATTCTGCAGCAAACTACTTTGAACATATATTTTGTCAAAAGATTGAAAATCTCTTTAATTGAATGGATGAACAGAGACATATGTCTCTGGGATTACCTATGACTAAAAGTGCCAAACATTGTGGCAAAAGGAGAAATTGCTCGTTTTGAACAATTTCTTCTTTCGTCACTATGTTTTCAAAAGGCCGTCTGCTGCAGAGGTGTCAGCAATCATCTTTACGAGGGAAAGGGTTAAACTGACACAGTAATGTGATCGATAATGCAATGAAACGTTATCTTACTTCGTTGCAGCAAAGGTATATTCCCAAAGTGTCTTTACATGAAAGGGTTAAACGCCTCTGCAGCAAACATGATTCCATATCATTGTTTACTAAAGGCACTGTTCGATCGAACTTTCTTTCCGACGTTTGACAAAAGTCATTGCGACATGCGTCATTTGTCTTCCACCAATGGGCTAAGTATATGTGGAAAAGCAGCCAGTTGCTTGGGAAGATTGTTGGTGGAGTACTGGTGTGCGAAAACCAGGAAACACATGAGTAGGTGAACTGGCCGCCGTGATATGACTGAGAAATTGTTAAAAACGGCGTTAAACACCAATCAATAATTCAATCAATCGATCGAAGCAGTTTACCCTTTCCCCGATTTGAGTCCAGTCACCCTAACCCACACAAAAAGGGTCCAACTAGACATCATTTCTAACGTAGTGTCTTATCTGTAGTGTGTCTCACTATCGCCTCATCTACCACTTATACTAGAAGTACCCGTGTGGCAAGGCGTTTTACTATTAATTCATGTGGGATGTATATCTCTACATTTGAGAGATATCTCTATAAAAAGAGAGATATCTGTCTGTAATTAGATAGGCATCTTGCTCTTAAAAATATATCTCTAAAATTAGAGAGATATCTCTTGAGGACAGAGAGATATCTCTTTAGGACAGCGAGATATCTCCCTATTTAAAGAGGTATCTATCCAGCTTATAAATACATTTATATCTGACATAGATATATCTCTAGCTCAGAGATATATCTCTCTAGCTTACAGTCATATCTCTTTATGTTGGAACTACTTTCTCTCTCAATATTACAAATATCTCTCTTAATTGAAGATAACCTGCTCCTTTAAAGAGATATCTATTTAATTTAGAAATATGTCTCTCTAACGAATAGATATATACCGTTAAGAGCGTTAACAATATATCTATCTAAATTAGAATAACATCTCTTTAACTATGAGACATATCTCTCTTTGACCTGTATAGGCGTGTGTAATAACTGCTCCAAAGTATTTGAAACGTGTCATGTATTTTACCGAAGACGATACGTGATTCTAAACCAAAACGAAATATCCAAATCGAACTATGTAACCAGAAATTAATCTAGATCGAAACAGGTCAAAATTTACAACAATGTTCCTTTGTGTTCGCAGAATAAGGTACATTCATAGGTTTGCATTGTCTCGTTGTTCATTCTCTCTTAGAATTGAGATGGTCTGCCATGACTGCTGAATGTAATGTTTTTTTTACTTTAACTCTTTCAGCGCCGAATTGTTTAAAGTAGACTCTTCCATGTTCACAAAAATCGGGCATCTTCATTTCTCATGTAATAAAAGTTTTGGACTATTTTGATAACGAAAAGGCAAACAATGCTGATTTCAGGTGAGACAGCTCGTTACATAATGTAAAGATGTACCGACATAATATAAAGATGTATCTACATAATGTAAAGATGTAACTACATAATATAATAAAAACTGTCAGAATATAAGTACAAAACCACAACACATAACCATATACTGACATAATATAAATATGTTTGCACAACATGTAAAGATCGATGTACATAATGTAATAACAAACAGACATAATAATGTAGTTTCATCACGTCTAAAGACAGTGCCGGCGTTCCAGAGAGGTGTGTCTCTCTAAGCATGTTATAGAGATATCTCACTAAATAATAGAGATATCTATCTTAGTTATCGAGCCGGGCTCCGGTAGCTCAGTCGGTATCGACGCGGGCTGTCTGTCCAGGAGTTGTGAGTTCGAAACCCGGCTCGGCCAACTTTTTTTCCGAGGATTGACAAAATTCAACGCGACATGCGTCATTCGTCTTCCACCAATGGGCTAAGTCTATGTGGAAAAGCAGCCAGTGGCTTGGGAAGTACTGGTGTGAGAAAACCAGGAAATGCATGAGTAGGTGAACTGGCCGCCGTGATATAACTGAGAAATTGTTAAAAACGGCGTTAAACCCCAATCAATCAATCAATTAGTTATCGAGATATCTTTCGCTTCGCTTTTCCATGTATTCATGGTTGGGTTGGGGGTCGTTGAAAGGAAAACTTATTTGATGCCATACAATTTCAATTATTCATTAATAATAGCTAAGAAATCAATAATATAAATAAAAAGTTATTTAAAAATATCATTCACTGGCCTCAAGCGAAGTAAATGTGACTGAATTAGTGGAATACTAGTATATTGATTTTAGTTATTTTTTAATTCACAATAAGCAATTGCGTCCTCTTGTTATCAATACAAAGGGTAAACATAGACTCAAGTGTATATATGTAATTATGCATGTAAATATTTTCCATCTATTTATCAAGTGTTTAACCCTTTCTCTAATACGACAATTCTGCAGCAGACGACTTTGAACATATTTTGTCAAAAAATGGAAAATCCCTATAATTGAATAGATTACCGATGACTAAAAGTGGGAAACATTGTGGCAAAAGGAGAAATTGCTCGTTTTGAGCAATTTCTTCTTTTGTCACTATGTTTTCATAAAGTCGTCTGCTGCAGAGGCGTCAGAAAGAGTCTATATGAGGAAAGGGTACGAATGTTAAATGTGTAAATGATCATTAGGTTTTAACCCTTTCCCTCATACAGACGCTCATGTTTTCCAGTTTAGGTCATAGGTAATCTATTCAATTATAGGGATTTTCTATTTTTTGACAAAATATGTTCAAAGTCGTCTGCTGCAGAATTGTCGTATGAGGAAAGGGTTAACTAGACTCCGTCTGTGTAATATCATACACTCAACAACATTTAACTTTTCATAAAAAACACATTCTAATAATAGATTATTTGAGCCTCGGCACTCGAAAACTTTCCTTCGTATTTATCATCCTTGCTTGTTGATACCATATTAAAACTGTTTGCTGTGTAATCGCTGCTGAATTTAAGAATAGTAATACAGTCTTTCCCTCCTTGACGCTCAGCCGAGCCCCGGTAGCTCAGTCGGTAGCGACGAGGGCTGTCAATCCAGGGGTTGTGAGTTCGAATCCGGCTCAGCCAACTTTCTTTCCGACGATTGACAAAAGTCAATGCGACATGCGTCTTCCACCAATGGGCTAAGTCCATGTGGAAAAGCAGCCAGTTGCTTGGGAAGATTGTTGTGTGTAGTACTGGTGTGAGAAAACCAGGAAATGCATGAGGAGGTGAACTTGCCGCCGTGATATAACTGACACATTTATAACGGCATTAAACCCCAATCAATCAATCAATCAATCCTTGACGTTCAGGTTAGTGGGGTTAGCAATACTACTGATCGTCTTGTGTAACATTTCAAGGAAAACGTTATGCTACAATTAAAACATAATTGAGCCGTCCCGCGAGAAAATCAACATTGTGGACTCTGCGTAAAGTATCGACCCGGATCAGCTTAAGCATGCCGCGCAGGCTAACCCGGACAAACACTTATCTACTCCTGTGAATTTTCTGTTTCAGGAATCATTAGTCTATACCTCTATTCCCCTGGGACGGAATGTGTCGGCTCGGATCAGTCTGCGCGGACTGCGCAGGCTGATCTGGGTCGATACATAACGCAAGGGCCATAATGTTGGTTTTCTCGATTATTGAATGCGGTGTAAAACATGATACAAACAAAAATCGCTGCTTAGATTAAGTGAATGCGTAACGAACGTCTTTTTAAATCAATATTAGATTGGACGATTGTACAGGCCGATATGGGTCTACGATGCTCGTGAAATGTAGAAATGAGTCTGAAGTCTCTGTGAATGTTATATAATGACCTCGACGTAACTGACTGTGAACTAGTTTAATACATGACATGCTCGAACATAAATGAAACTACGGCTATTGAGAAGAAGGATAAAGTAGTTAGAACACGGATATCCACTCATGAAAATAACTGTATTTTTATAAAACATGTATTCACAACGTCTTATATGTTGTTGTCTATGTTGAACGATACAGCCTTTTGGTTACTATACGAGAACGTCCGATTGGTAGAAACAAACTCAAATATGATTACATTTATATCCGGGTTGTTCCTTCTTTCTGTTTCACATTGAAACAAAGAAGGAAATTAACCCTTTATAGCATACAGTCACTTTCTGAGGCTTTGCAACAGACAGTTTTTGAAAACATTTTGCCTAAAAGGAGACATTGCTCATAATTATCACAATTCTTCATTTGTCACACTGTTTCCAACTGTATTCAGTGATTTGTAGTCAACTTCTGCAGTTTGTTGTATACATACTTGAAAGGTTTCAGTAACAACCACAGACTGTACCGCAAGAGTAACTTTATAACTACTAACATAAGTCCGCCATTGGTCTGTTTTCAAAGCGAGGTTCGTGTTAACTATAAACCATAACAGTTACGTTACACAAAAACCGACCTTTGGACTTAACTCTTTCCAAATACAACATATCAGCAGCAAACAACTTAAACAGCAACAAGGCAAAAATTAGGAAAATATATTTGTATCATTGAATAGAGTTTAAAACAATGTTGCAAAATGGGACATTACTCATTATCAGCGAGTTCTGCTTTTGCCACAATGTCTGCCGCATAGGCGTTAAAAAGATTCTGTGTGATGAAAAGTTGCGACCAAGTTACCATCAGCCGCCTCTGACGATGTTGAGGTCGTTTTGACCATCTGGTTTGACGATATTATAGGTTATTGCATCTATATGGGAAAATATTGTTTTGGACGAGTTCCTTAGGCTGAGTTGCCCGAGCTTGCGAGTCCCAAACACAATAGTTTCCCATTGGCTATTTAAAATGTGTCATTTTGGTTGTTTTAAACACTTCAATAAACATAAACGATCTATCGCACAATTATACTGTCCTTTTCAATGGTTGCTAGCGTCGTGGAAAATATAATTTACGAACTGCCATTGTTGTTCTCCATTTGGTATCGACTCGATATTTTTCATTAATAACTAGTGTATTATCTTATTCTGGTTTTTACACTTGGATATTTGTGTTTTTTATTACAATTTAGATGCCTCGTTTGACCTCGCAGTATGTTCACTAAAGCGAACACACGTCGTCTATACTGCGTTGATAAATTTCACATCGGAGGATGACACAAATTATCTGAAGACCTACCTTTAAAAAAGCATTTGCTTATTCATCCTATCAGTTATGAATCCCACTTTATGTTGTGTCCTGGGACTATCAGAGACTGGAACCCACTTCCTTCGAACCTTGCGCAGATCACGTCTGTAGACTGATTCAAGTCCGGATTGTAATCATACACAGCCTAAACCAACACAGATGTTTTTTATTTCATTTTATTGTAAATATGCCTAATTGGTGGTTTTTACCAGTTTGATGGCGTCACTTGCCTGCGATGCACTAAGCTCTAGGCGGTAACAAGGTATAAGTAGAAGTTAGCTGGTCTCTAAATCAGCAAATGTTGAATGAGAGCGTTTTGTAACGTTACTGTATGGAAATAGTTCCGTCCTTAGCAGCACGTGAAAAATATCTGAGTGCAATATCAATGAGTGCAATATCGACCCGTGCAATATCGACCCGTGCAATATCGACGGATACTGTATCCAAATGGAAAAAAGAAGGAAAAATAACAAAGTTTACAATATGGGATCGTATTGACTCACCGATTATAAAAGCGATTTGTGGTCTTATTGACTTTCCGGAATCAGCTGTGGTCGAGTGGTTAGCGTCGGGGATTTCGAAATCGGTTGTCCCGGGTTCGATCCCCAGTCGCGGCACTACGGTCATGGTGGAGTGCCCCTGGACAATGCACATTGTCTAGCCTAGTAATGGTTTGTTTACCCAGGGATCATGAATAAGTGAACTGTCGCCGTGATATAACTGAAATAATGTTGAAAGCGGCGTAAAACCCCAATAAATAAATAAAATATAACTGACTCTCCAGTTTGGCAATTTCTGTCGCATTGACTCTCCATTTGGGCGATTTGGAGTCTTATTGACTCTTCAGTTTGGCAATTTCCTGTCGCATTGACTCTCCAGTTGGGCGATTTTGAGTCTTATTGACTCTCCGGTTTGGCGATTTGGAAGCATATTAACCTTACTGTTTGGCGATTTCGTGTCGCATTGGCTCCCATATTTGGCTATTTGGTGTCTGATTGCCTTTCCGGTTTGGCGATTTGGAGGCTTATTGACTCTACTGTTTGGCGATTTCGTGTCGCATTGGCTATCATCCTTGGCTATTTGGTGTCGTATTGACTCTCCGGTTTGGCGATTTGGTGTTTTATTGACTTTACTGTTTGGCGATTTCGTGTCGCATTGGCTCTCATCCTTGGCTATTTGGTGTCGTATTGACTCTCCGGTTTGGCGATTTTGTGTCTTATTGACTTTACTGTTTGGCGATTTCGTGTCGCATTGGCTCTCATCTTTGGCGATTTGGAGTCTTATTGACTCTCTGGTTTGGCGACTTGTAGCCTTATTGAATGTACTGTTGGTTTGACAATTTTCTGTCGAATTGGCTCTTCGGTTTGACGATTGGGATTTTTATTGACTCTACGTTTCGGCTTTTTGGAGTCTAATTGAGTCTCCGGTTTGACGATTTAGAATGTTATTGACTCTTCGGTTTGGCGATTTTGAGTCTTATTGACTCCCTTGCGTGGCGATTTGGAGACTAATTGATTCTCCGGTTCGGGGTAGAATTGACTCACCGATTTAGCGATTTGTGGTCGTATTGACTCTCCGGTTTGACGATTTTGAGACTTATCAATTCTCCAGTTTGACGATTTAGATTCATCATTGACTCTCCGACTTGACGATTTGATTGTCTTATTGACTCTCTGGTTTGGCGATTTGAAGTATATGTGACTCTCCAATTGGGCGATTTGAGGTTGTCTTGACGGTATGGCGATTTCGGGACTTATTTACTCTCCGGTTTGACGATTTGGAGTCTTATTGACTCTCCGGTTTGGCGATTTGGAGTCTTATTGACTCACCGGTTTGGCGATTTGGAGTCTTATTTACTCTCCGGTTTGGCGATTTGGAGTCTTATTTACTCTCCGGTTTGGCAATTTGGAGTCTTATTTACTCTCCGGTTTGGCGATTTGGAGTCTTATTGACTCTCCGGTTTGGCGATTTGGAGTCTTATTGACTCTCCGGTTTGACGATTTGGAGTCTTATTTACTCTCCGGTTTGGCGATTTGGAGTCTTATTGACTCTCCGGTTTGGCGATTTGGAGTCTTATTGACTCTCCGGTTTGGCGATTTGGAGTCTTATTGACTCTCCGGTTTGGCGATTTGGAGTCTTATTGACTCTCCGGTTTGGCGATTTGGAGTCTTATTTACTCTCCGGTTTGGCGATTTGGAGTCTTATTTACTCTCCGGTTTGACGATTTGGAGTCTTATTGACTCTCCGGTTTGACGATTTGGAGTCTTATTTACTCTCCGGTTAGACGATTTGGGGTCTTATTTACTCTCCGGTTTGACGATTTGGAGTCTTATTTACTCTCCGGTTTGACGATTTGGAGTCTTATTGACTCTCCGGTTTGGCGATTTGGAGTCTTATTGACTCTCCGGTTTGGCGATTTGGAGTCTTATTTACTCTCCGGTTTGGCGATTTGGAGTCTTATTTACTCTCCGGTTTGACGATTTGGAGTCTTATTTACTCTCCGGTTTGACGATTTGGAGTCTTATTGACTCTCCGGTTTGACGATTTGGAGTCTTATTTACTCTCCGGTTTGACGATTTGGAGTCTTATTGACTCTCCGGTTTGACGATTTGGAGTCTTATTTACTCTCCGGTTAGACGATTTGGGGTCTTATTTACTCTCCGGTTTGACGATTTGGAGTCTTATTTACTCTCCGG
This sequence comes from Serripes groenlandicus, assembly GCA_031761405.1. Lineage (NCBI taxonomy): Eukaryota > Metazoa > Mollusca > Bivalvia > Cardiida > Cardiidae > Serripes > Serripes groenlandicus. Next base: position 127,657,326 of record JASEVX010000003.1, on the reverse strand, counting down.
TTTGACGATTTGGAGTCTTATTGACTCTCCGGTTTGGCGATTTGGAGTCTTATTTACTCTCCGGTTTGACGATTTGGAGTCTTATTGACTCTCCGGTTTGACGATTTGGAGTCTTATTGACTCTCCGGTTTGACGATTTGGAGTCTTATTTACTCTCCGGTTTGGCGATTTGGAGTCTTATTTACTCTCCGGTTTGGCGATTTGGAGTCTTATTTACTCTCCGGTTTGACGATTATGAGTCTTATTTACTCTCCGGTTTGGCGATTTGGAGTCTTATTGACTCTCCGGTTTGACGATTTGGAGTCTTATTGACTCTTCGGTTTGACGATTTGGAGTCTTATTGACTCTCTGGTTTGACGATTTGGAGTCTTATTTACTCTCCGGTTTGGCGATTTGAAGTCTTATTGACTCTCCGGTTTGGCGATTTGGAGTCTTATTGACTCTCCGGTTAGACGATTTGGAGTCTTATTGACTCTCCGGTTTGGCGATTTGGGGTCTTATTGACTCTCTGGTTTGGCGATTTGGAGTCTTATTGACTCTCCGGTTTGGCGATTTGGAGTCTTATTGACTCCTCGGTTTGGCGATTTGGAGTCTTATTGACTCTCCGGTTTGGCGATTTGGAGTCTTATTTACTCTCCGGTTTAACGATTTGGAGTCTTATTGACTCTCCGGTTTGGCGATTTGGAGTCTTATTGACTCTCCGGTTTGGCGATTTGGGGTCTTATTGACTCTCCGGTTTGACGATTTGGAGTCTTATTGACTCTCCGGTTTGACGATTTGGAGTCTTATTGACTCTCCGGTTTGGCGATTTGGAGTCTTATTGACTCTCCGGTTTGGCGATTTGGAGTCTTATTGACTCACCAGTTTGGCGATTTGGAAACTTATTGACTCTCCGGTTTGACGATTTGGAGTCTTATTGACTCTCCGGTTTGACGATTTGGAGTCTTATTGACTCTCCGGTTTGACAATTTGGAGTCTTATTGACTCTCCGGTTTGACGATTTGGAGTCTTATTTACTCTCCGGTTTGACGATTTGGAGTCTTATTTACCCTCCGGTTTGGCGATTTTGAGTCTTATTTACTCTCCGGTTTGACGATTTTGAGTCTTATTTACCCTCCGGTTTGACGATTTGGAGTCTTATTGACTCTCCGGTTTGGCAATTTGGAGTCTTATTGACTCTCTGGTTTGGCGATTTGGAGTCTTATTGACTCTCCGGTTTGGCGATTATGAGTCTTATTTACTCTCCGGTTTGACGATTTGGAGTCTTATTGACTCTCCGGTTTGGCGATTTGGAGTCTTATTGACTCTCCGGTTTGACGATTTGGAGTCTTATTTACTCTCCGGTTTGACGATTTGGAGTCTTATTTACTCTCTGGTTGGCTATTTGGAGTCTTATTGACTCTCCGGTTTGGCGATTTGGAGTCTTATTTACCCTCCGGTTTGGCGATTTGGAGTCTTATTGACTCTCCGGTTTGGCGATTTGGAGTCTTATTGACTCTCCGGTTTGGCGATTTGAAGTCTTATTGACTCTCCGGTTTGGCGATTTGGAGTCTTATTGACTCTCCAGTTTGACGATTTGGAGTCTTATTTACTCTCCGGTTTGGCGATTTGGAGTCTTATTGACTCTCCGGTTTGGCGATTTGGAGTCTTATTGACTCTCCGGTTTGGCGATTTGGAGTCTTATTGACTCTCCGGTTTGGCGATTTGGAGTCTTATTTACTCTCCGGTTTGGCGATTTGGAGTCTTATTTACTCTCCGGTTTGACAATTTGGAGTCTTATTTACTCTCCGGTTTGACGATTTGGAGTCTTATTTACTCTCCGGTTTGACGATTTGGAGTCTTATTTACTCTCCGGTTTGACGATTTGGAGTCTTATTTACTCTCCGGTTTGACGATTTGAAGTCTTATTGACTCTCCGGTTTGGCGATTTGGAGTCTTATTTACTCTCCGGTTTGACGATTTGGAGTCTTATTGACTCTCCGGTTTGACGATTTGGAGTCTTATTTACTCTCCGGTTTGACGATTTGGAGTCTTATTTACTCTCCGGTTTGGCGATTTGGAGTCTTATTTACTCTCCGGTTTGGCGATTTGGAGTCTTATTTACTCTCCGGTTTGACTATTATGAGTCTTATTTACTCTCCGGTTTGACGATTATGAGTCTTATTGACTCTCCGGTTTGACGATTTGGAGTCTTATTGACTCTTCGGTTTGACGATTTGGAGTCTTATTGACTCTCTGGTTTGACGATTTGGAGTCTTATTTACTCTCCAGTTTGGCGATTTGGCGTCTTATTGACTCTCCGGTTTGGCGATTTGGAGTCTTATTGACTCTCCGGTTAGACGATTTGGAGTCTTATTTACTCTCCGGTTTGGCGATTTGGGGTCTTATTGACTCTCTGGTTTGGCGATTTGGAGTCTTATTGACTCTCCGGTTTGGCGATTTGGAGTCTTATTGACTCCTCGGTTTGGCGATTTGGAGTCTTATTGACTCTCCGGTTTGGCGATTTGTAGTCTTATTGATTCTCCGGTTTGGCGATTTGGAGTCTTATTGACTCTCCGGTTTGACGATTTGGAAACTTATTGACTCTCCGGTTTGACGATTTGGAGTCTTATTGACTCTCCGGTTTGACGATTTGGAGTCTTATTGACTCTCTGGTTTGGCGATTTGGAGTCTTATTGACTCTCAGGTTTGGCGATTTGGAGTCTTATTTACTCTCCGGTTAGGCGATTTGGAGTCTTATTTACTCTCTGGTTGGCTATTTGGAGTCTTATTGACTCTCCGGTTTGGCGATTTGGAGTCTTATTTACTCTCCGGTTTGACGATTTGGAGCCTTTTTGAATCTCTGGTTTGGCGATTTGATGTATATGTGACTCTCTAATTGGGCGATTTTAGGTTGTCTTGACTCTCCGGTTTGGCGATTTCGGGACTTTTTTACTCTCCGGTTTGACGATTTGGTGTCTGATTGACTCTCCAGTTTGACGATTTGGAGGCTTATTGACTCTACTGTTTGGCGATTTCGTGTCGCATTGGCCCTCATCTTTGGCTATTTGGTGTCTTGACTCTGCGGTTTGGCGATTTAGGGTCTTATTGACTCTCCGGTTTGACGATTTAGAATGTTATTGACTCTCCGGTTTTCCGATTTGGACTCTTATTGACTCTCCGGTTTTGCGATTTGGTGTTGCATTGACTCTACGGTTCTGCGATGTGGTGTCTTATTGACTCTACGGTTTTACGATTTGGTGTTGCATTGACTATACGGTTTTGCGAGTTCGTGTTGCATTGACTCTCCGCTTAGGCGATTTGGAGTCTTATTGCAAATTGGTATGGTATTGACTCTCTGGTTTGACGATTTGCTGTCGTATTGACCCTTAGATTTGATGACTTGGAGTCGTATTTGCTCTACGGTGTTGCAATATCTGATTATTTTGACTCTCCGTTGTATCTATCTAGGGTCGTATTGACTCCCTGGTTTGGCGATTTGGAGTCATATTGATTCTCCGGTTCGGGGTAGTATTGATTCACCGATTCACCGATTTGTGGTCGGATTGACTCTCCGGATTGACGATTTGGGTTCGTATTCATTCTCCGGTTTGGCTATTTGGGGTCTTATTGATATTCCGGATTGGTATTATTCACTCGCATTCGCGTTCAACCAAGGAAGCTTAACTTGTAGTATTTGTTCGAAGATAAATGTATGTATATTAAACATAAAGGCATACAGTAAAGACTCTGGTGAGACTGTACGCAGATGCTTTAAGACCCAAATTCGCTAGACGCTTGGCTAACATATGGTTGACAGTTTCATTTTTTCATATTTGTCATACAGTCCGCATCGAGAGCGCTAAACCACGGCACCATACCCTGTCTGGTTAAACCAAGTTCGATTAGAAGCGGTTTTATTGGATTGTCTCAATGGTGGTCAAGATTGCAGGGATATCATCACGATGACAGTATAGACTTGCCAATATAGTTACCTGTAATATGTCCAGGAAATGCCTTGCTTAAACAGAAATACTGATGAAACAGGCGTAAACATCATTCAAAGAAACAAAACTAGGCATACAAGTACAGACAGACTTTTGTCATAATCTCCCTCCGTTAGCTTCCTCATTCGTGCACAACTTGGTTGCATTATAAGAAAAATCCTAATGTTTTGTTTGCAAAGTATCAGTTTGCGGATCATGTTAAACCATACATGTATATTGCAGCAGCTAATTCACACGAAACCAATCTCTGGAAGTTTGTATATCAATGGCAATAATGATCAAACTGCGTTCGTTTTTAACGTTGATGTTTGATTGACAAAATATCAAACAAGTTCAAGTTCAAAATCGTTTATTGGCATTTAAACATATGTGTGTTGCCAGTAACATAATACATGTATACATATGGGCCACTTCATGAGAAAACCGGTGATAGTGACAACTTCTTCGATTTGGGGATTTTCACATTTTCATATAGTCCAACCTGTCTAGTTTTGTTTGATATATATGTGGATTTCGTATTAGGAATATTGACGCCGTAATGGACGTCACAGAAAGACATGTGTTACTTATTGTTGAAATGACGTCGAAGTTATTTTGATAATTTATGCTCGACGCTCAAACAATTTCGTCATTTACAGCAACGTTATTCTTAATTTTATCAAAATGGTTTGAGTACATTTTAAGTTATTCAACGTATAAGTTCACCTGTAATTTCAAAACAGTCGAAAATCATAAAAGAGTAAAAGAATTACAAAAGAGCTAAACATCGTGAAAAGAGCAAAACATCATAAAAGTGATGTTTGCTAATCACAGAATAACACTTCTCCGGCAGCAGACAACTTTGAAAACATTAAATAAAAAATATAGAAGACCTTAACAAATGCAAGAACAATTATTGAATAAAGTTGTAAACATTGTGGCCAAAGGAGAAATGTCTCAATATATTTTCAAAAGTCGTCTTCTGCAGGAGCGTCAGTCAGACAGCGGCTATATGTGGGAATGATTATGGTAGTCTCTATATATACTCGTTCATAATGAATCAAGTGTTGAAGAATGTATAGTAAAGATTATAAGAAGAATGGACTCAAATACGGTTTGATCGAAATTAATATTACTTTCAAGCATCCACGGGTAGGTTAAACTGCGAGCAGGTTCCATTTTCATCTATAGTCAATGAAAACGATTTACAAAGTTTACATTCTATTCGATTTGTGGTTGATGAACAGGTTATGTCTTCAAAACCTTTATAATCAAAATATCATTGTAGAAATTCAAAACAGTGATTTGTCATTGTAATTATTAAAAGCGTACATTGATAAAAGTGTATCTTTATACTAATTATTATGACACTGATAAGATTATTCTATGAACTGTAAACTATTTACGGTTCATAGAATGATCTTATTAGTGTCATATTTTAAGTGGACAAGTGAAAAATTTAACCCATAACCTGTAACCCTTTTTCCACCAACAACAACATTGTAAATCAGAAACAAACAAAGCAAATGTTAATTAAAAGGCTTTCTTTCACAACGTAAGATTGATAATATCATCATATTTAGGATTACTAGGTCATTAAAATAAAATAAAATATATAAACTATTAACTTTTAAAAACACAAAATAATAAGTTTATATTTTTTGTTGAACCCTTTCTCTCTCACATCCCTCCTTTTATCATTATGTTTCAATATCGGATATTGAGATATTAGAATAAATCTATATGTGAGAAAGGTTAACCATTTTTCACATGTAGATGCTTTTTATCACCTCTACATGATATATTGTTGAATACATTGAGACAAAAGGAGAAATTGCTAAAAACGAACTGTTTCTCAAAACCACAAAGTTTTCAAATATTTTCAATAATGTTACTTTTATTTAAATACAGTTGAAATGTTGGCCGTCCCGCGAGAATACCAACATTGTGGACTCTGCGTAAGGTATTCACCCGGATCAGCTTAAGCATGCCGCGCAGGCTAACCCGGACATACACTTATCGCCTCCTGTGGATTTTCTGTTTCAGGAATCATTACTCTATACCTCTATCCCCCTGAGACGGAATATGTCGGCCCGGATCAGTCTGCACGAAGGTTATCAAGGGTCAAACCCGTTTACAGGGACTGTGCAGAACCTATATTGTTCCCTTTAGTTGTATTCCTTGTCGTTCATTTAAAATATTACTCCTTGTGGTTAATTAAAAGCGTGTAGGCAATTTTTTCTTTTTATTTATTTGACTGTAGGGTGAGGCAGACGTAAATCATTTTTTCGTTTAATTTGATGGAAATTATTTTCATCTATCGGTAAAACATTGATGTAATGGGGCTTGTTATAATCCTATCCCTATGTTACTGTCAAAGCTGCATGCACTTGTATCTTTGCGTGTTATTAGCTTGATATCACATATTGACCGATGCAACGATGGAAATAAATGAAAATAAAATTATTGAAAAGGGTTGAAAACATTGTGGTTTGGAGAAACTGTTCGTTTTGACGAGTGTAGATTAAGATTTACCCGCATATACATCACACATGAGCCAGGTGTATACTGTTTGTCCGAATTGTATGGATTTGCAAGTTGATATGTTTCTTTAACGCTCGCAAATGCATGAAAGTTTGTTTTCGTTAAGCAACGCTCAGGTATACATCTATATTATTGAATAATAATAACACAAAAAATGTGATTTGTATCCGTAATTTTAACCGATTCACACGGTTTTATTGAAAGACTTGTTTTTCTATGACTACAAGTTCAAAACATTATTAGGGGCTATATATTATTCAATTTACTTTTCGCAGATGCAGATAAAAAAAAATCATACAATCTTGTATAACACCATAACAGCCTTAAAATAGATTCAGTTTTTATTTAAATTGAAAGGTGATGGCAATAAATACGTACACAAAATTCACATACTCAAGACCAAGAACGAATTAACGAAAATGCGTATGAGTCAATGGTAAAAACCATTTCAAACAACCTCAGAAACTCATTTGTTTTACTCTAAAGCATAAATGGATCATTGAAAGTGGAAATTCACAAGTTATGAAAAACAAAATAGTTAAAATGACTATTGATATAGATCTACATATATCTTACACGCTCCTGTTTGTTGAATGTTTTGAATTATTAATAAATTATTCCAATAAATGGGGCAGATTAACGGGCATTTACCAGTATGTCGATCTTCATTTCATCCGCCGATCAACAAGGTGTTTATTAACCAAATCAAACAGGTGATATTCATTTTCAATAGTGTTACAATTACAAAAAGTACATTCTTTTCATCTCTTTCTATATTTCTTTGTCTACCAACTTCGATTTACAGTTTTTGAGAAGAACCCCTGAATCTTGTCAGAGTTATTCTCTGTAGCAGTCTTATTTGCTATAAGCGTCATTTTTGTTATGTAAACGGCCAAATTAACCCTTGTATTCACAATTCTAACTGCGTCATCAAGAAACAGTTTTTAATCCCAGTGTACAGATGTTTCTAAAGCAATCTTTACAAAAAATATGTATCATCAATCACATCTATGTAGTATTTTGTTTACCAAAATATTGGGGAAACAAAAATGGTGAAATAATATAAATATGGTTTTAAGTATTTAAGTATTACTTTAAAAACGTTAGGTAATATTGGTTGAATTGAACCCAGTTCAGCGAAGAGTGATGAAGTTCAATTTACCCTTCGCGCTCACATCGCCTCATTATAGCATTCACTTTCCGCATTCACTATGGCGAGTGCTAGATATAACTTCCAACGAAAAGACATATAGACCTGTAGGTTCGATGCCGCAGTAGTAATACAACAGCTCCCGTTAACGTTTATGTCAACTCATTGATATACCTTTCAGATACTTTGACATACGAGCAGTTGTATCAACGCCAACTTGAAGAGTTTGTTAACCCTCTAGGTTATCATGAAGACCAGATATATACTACTGTAGACACAGAAGATGGCAATGACAAACACAGAAGTTCAAACAGTAAGTTAACATCAGCGTATATCCAATTGGCAATATAGTTTTGTTTTTTGGTTTTAAACGCATTTTGTTCACATCGATTGTAAAATAATTTATACGTCTTTTATTAATCTCATGTCTGTTTCCTTAAATCTTACCTTTTTACTAACGCCGAGTGTATGCGCGGTCTAAAACACGGTGATTTGCTGTCCCTATGGTCATTTATAAATAAATTAAATGGACGGGATATGAATCGATACCACAGCTTGTAATCAAGTTTGCTATTTAACCAGCTTCAATTAATCGCTATTTATTAATAGTGGACACGTTTATATTGATTTAACCATTCGACCTGATTGGATCACCTCCGGTAAATTCATAAAGACCGCAGAGAACGTGAATACTCCGGTACTTGAGTAGATAAGCCCATCGATCAAAATGTTTAGGAAACAGCGACATGTTTCGTAGTAACCCGGTATCTTTTAGTAACGTTCCATGGAATCGGGTTCGTTTCGTAAGATACTGTTTGTGTATAGGTTCTGTCGCGTTTCGCTTACAGGAAACAGAACAATGAACCGTATCAGCTGATATGGTATTTGAGGCATACACGGACCGTGGTAACTATGTCAAGTCTTTACATACTCACACTATTACCAGAACATTGTTTTCCGTCAAACTTAGCAATGTCAACTGGCATTGATATTGTGCTATGAACAGGTTCAATTTAAACATATTTTCAGCTTCACTTCGTTGTTCCATTGTTTTTACGTTTCTAGGTCACAACGATTTCAGACGTAGACGTTCAGCTAGCGGAAGTGACTTGTTTTCCATTATAGCAGGTATTTCCGGTGGATCAGTTATATCCACAGACAAAGACAACATATCGTCTGCACTTGGAGTGTTAACGTCTGTTACTTTGGTACGTTTTCTTTATTCATCACCCATTTGCCGTGCTCTATGAAAACTCACCATATGCTATTTACGACCAGTGTTCATCTAGATCAACTTTCGAAACCGCGCAGTGTGATTTGTCTTTACGTTATTTGCAAACTAGTCTCCGAAGGTTTCAAGTTTCAAGAAACCTTTTTAAACCATTGTGAATTTGTATCACATGGGATGAATGTATATACATATCTCTATCTACACTTGTCATATCGAGGGCTTGGCGTGAAACAGTTGTAACTTAAAACCTATTTTGAAAACCCTGGTTTAGGGACAATTTTGACCACTTTGTAAACAATGCAAATTTAGGTGCCATTGCGAAGAACGAGCAATGGCACCTAAATTTCCATTGTTTACCAAGAAAAATGATTTATCGCTTATAAAGAATTTATGGTGAGTTGATTAACCTTCGTAAAAAAATATGAATTTTAGTTACAACCGTTGCACGCCAAGCCCTCGATATATTCGCTTATGAGTTATCGTAGAACATGGGTCTTCTTATCTCATCACTGGTCGATTTCAATCAGCAAGAAAAGTCAATCAAGTATCGTTTTAATTTGTCGAAACTTACAGGGGCGTAGCTTTGCAATAATCAATGTGTAGGCCGTCTCGTAAGAAAATCAACATTATGGACTCTGCGTAAAGTATCGACCCGGATTAGCCTAAGCATGCCACACAGGCCTACCCGGATAGACACTTTTCGCCTCCTGTGGATTTTCTGTTTCAGGAATCACTACTCTATACATCTATCCCCCTAAGACGGAATGTGTCGGCCGGATCAGTCTGCGCGGACAGCGCAGGCTCATCTGGTCGATACATTACGCAGATGTCTATCGCCGCAGCTGCATTTTATGGGCATTTTGGCGTATTTCGATTTACCTTAAACAATATTGGATTTACCAGCAATTCAAAATATGAACGATGTATTATACCAACTGGGTATGACCAACAAGAACATAACGTTTCATTTGTCAGGTAAATCGAAATAGAACAAAATAGTGATCAATAAATCGTATAACCTGCTCAGCAATCAATGTAGAAATAAACAGTGCTCAACATTGCTTAACCCTTTCCCTCATATAGACGCATTCTGACGCCTTTGCAGCAGAAGACTTTTTAGAAACATTATGGCAAAAGAAGAAATCGCTCAAAACGAGCAATTTCTCCTTTTGTCACAATGTTTTCAACTTTTTTCAGTGATTATACCATCATTTATGGGGATTTTCTACGTTTGTTTTTAAAGTATTCTGCTGCAGATTTGTTGTATGTAGAAAAGGATTAAGAAAAACCGATTTCAGCGTATTTGCGACCATTGGGTTTCCACGATGTTTGATATGACTCTACATTGTTCGCCACTCACCTGCAGTTACTTTTAAGAAACTTCTGTCATAATTCGACCAATTAACTGTGCATGGATATGCAGCATGATTATCTACACGTGTAATAATTACACATAGGCTGGTTTACCTTTTTTCGCCGCCGAAATCATTAGTATTAACCCTAACCACCCTCTGCAACAAGCGACTATTGAATACATTGTGGAAAACAGATAATTTGCTCATAAAAGAGCAACTTCTCCTTTTGCCACAATGTTTTCAAATTTATTCAATAATTGTTATTTCCTTTATAGAGGTATGCTTAACCCTTTACCTCATGTAGACACTTTCTGACGCCTCTGCAGCAGACGGCTTTTCGAAAACATAGTGACAAAAGAAGAAATTGCTCAAAACGAGCAATTTCTCCTTTTGCCACAATGTTTTCCACTTTTGGTCATAGGTTATCCATTCAATTAAAGAGATTTTCCATTTTTTAATATGTTCAAAGTCGTCTACTACAGAATAGTCGTATGAGGGAAAGGGTTAATATTTAATGTGTTCAGAGTTTACTGCAGCGGATGTGTGCCATGTGTATGGGCAAGTCTGATATTGTACATTTTTTACAGCCATCACCGGTGTTGCTAAGTCTGATATTGTACATTTTTTACAGCCATCACCGGTGTTGCTAAGTCTGATATTGTACATGTTTAACAGCCATCCACGGTGTTGCTAAGTCTGATATTGTACATGTTTTACAGCCATCACCGGTGTTGCTAAGTCTGAAATATTACATGTTTTACAGCCATCACCGGTGTTGCTATCACGATGGTCCATCGTCGTCCATTCAAACTGGACAGGATCAGTACACGTGGACTCGTCCGTGTACAATTTGGCGGTGGAGGTACAGACGTCGTGCTGCAAACCAATGCTGGACATCTTTGATCCTACAGGTCTGCTCATTTCACTGAACAGTTATTTTCAATAGCACCTGTTGTATTGTCTTCATGTGTTTGTATGGTGTTTTACACCGCTTTCAACACTATTTATATCATATTACGGCGTTTCCAGAGAAAATCACCAGTACTGCTGGAAATCTCCAAGCATATTTTCAAATGTTGCCTATCGTCTCTATTGTCATAATAATATGACGGTTTCTTTGTGCTTTGGCTTCTCAACACCTTTATAGCTGAGCCCGTCCATGGGGAAAAGTACAAAGTGTAATTTCTAAACAGTATCGGTTCAGATCACGTTGTGCAACTGGTCAGTCCCATCAAAATCTACACATGTAGGTAGAAACATCTTAAGCATCTTATGTAAGAACTCGTAATTTGTGAATATTCGTATATCTTGATATGACTGTGCGTTTCCACGTGCTGAACTTGATATACACTATTCACAAAATCCAATGTGTACCTTTCCCCATGGACAGGCTCCTTTCATGCACATGTATCGTACAGAAAATAATTTAGTTTTTAGTTGGGTCGGTTTTGTAATAATGATTTCACTGGGTAATTTTCGAGGTATTGTCTTGATTATTTGATGGTTACACAGGACATGTTGTTTTTCATCACCACTAGGCTACTTTCATAAGTAACTCGCGCAATTCTAAATGGTTTTCTATGCAGAACCCGTCCGGTGATTGTCGCGCCGAACTGTTTCGATTTAATTCGCTTAAAACAAAAAGCATTTGAATGGTAACGGGCAAACATGCGTCGTCGTGCTAAGAACAACTATTGTCAAGCTGGACTATAAAAGTTTTTGATTTGTTCATGAAAGACTTCCGATATGTAAAATCAAGTTGTCATTTTTAGCGGAGGGGACTTTATTAATAGATTAAACCCTTCCCCCACAAGCGGACCCAGCTTTTCATATTTGTTGTTACAATGTGTTCAACTTGAATTAATAACGCTAGTTTCACTTTTTCAGGCAGAAAGATCAGTATGACAGACCCGAATGTTACTGTTACTACAAATACGACAACACTTCTTCATGTCAGAATCAGCCAACCAATGACCGGTAAGTTAACCCTTTCCCTTATACGACAATTCTGCAGCAGACGACTTTGAACGTATTTTGTCAAAACATAGAAAATCTCCATAATTGAATGGATAACCTATGACAAAAAGTGGAAAACATTGTGGCAAAAGGAGAAATTGCACTATTTTTGCAATTTCTTCTTTTGTCACTATGTTTTCAAAAAGCCGTTTGCTGCAGAGGCGTCAGAAAGCGTCTATATGAGGGAAAGGGTTAAGGCATTTATTGACAACTGAAAGGCTGTTGAATTCAACGAGCAGTCCCCATAAATTCAAACTTTTAACTCGTTTAGCGCCAACATTAAGGTTGTCGCAAACATAACAGTTTCAGATGAGTCAGCTCGTAAAGAGCTGTCTCACCTGAAATCAGCATTGTGTACCATTACATTATTAAAATATTGCAAAAATAATTTTTGTGTAAAACAATGGAGTCGCCCGATTTTGAACAAGGAAAAGTCTACTTTTGGGAAACTCGGCGCTGAAACATTAGATTCCACAATACACATGTGTATGTTGACCTACATTCTCGTTCAATGAGATCTCTATACTTCATCGACATTTAAATTACTTGTTTACATAGATGTTTTCTATATTTTTATTATATGAACTTACCTACTTTCTCGTCAAATGGGATCGCTTTATTTTATCGAAATTTAAATTACTTTTTCACATAGATGTTTTCTATGTTTTTATCATATGATCTTACCTACCTTTTCGTCAAATGCGATCGCTTCATTTGATCGAAATTTAAATTTCTTTTTCACAGGTCCGTGAAGTTAGGTTGACGAGTGACGAATTGACGAGTGACGAACTGTGACATTTTGTAGTGTCCGTGAAGTTAGGTTGACGAGTGACGAATTGACGAGTGACGAACTGTGACATTTTTTCTAAAAACTTTATTTATTTATTTTAGATAATGTATCTGGACGTATTAAATGCAAAGTAGGCCCTATTTCATGCTTCATGGCGATCAGTCAATCAGAAGAGCTTCGTCAAGTTTGTCAACTCGTCCATTTTGTTGACGAAATTGACGAAAATAATATTTTTCTAAAACTTGATTTGTTTTCCTTTAGATAATGTATCTGGACGTATTAAATGCAAATTAGGCCGTATTTCGTGTTTCATGGCGATCAGTCAATCAGAAGAGCTTCGTCAATTCGTCAACTCGTCAATTAAGTTGACGAAAACAATATTTTTCTATAAACTTTATTTCTTTCCTTTAGATAATGTATCTAGACGTATTGAATGCAAATTAGACCCTATTTCATGTTTCATGGCGATCAGTCAATCATAAGAGCTTCTTCAAGTTCGTCAATTCGTCAACTTGTCAATAAAGTTGACGAAATTGACGAAAAAAATATTTTTCTTAAAACTTTATTTCTTTCCTTTAGATAAGTATCTGGACGTATTGAATGCAAATTAGGCCCTATTTCATGTTTCATGGCGATCAGTCAATCAGGAGAGCTTCTTCAAGTCCGTCAATCCGTCAACTTGTCAATAAAGTTGACGAAATTGACGAAAAAAATATGTTTCTAAAAACTTGATTTCTTTCCTTTAGATAATGTATCGTATTGGATGCAAATTATGCCCCATTTCATGTTTCATGGCCATCAGTCATTCAGAAGAGCTTGTTCAAGTTCGTCAATTCGTCAACTTTTCAATAAAGTTGACGAAATTGACGAACAAAATATTTTTCTAAAATCTTTATTTCTTTCCTTTAGATAAGTATCTGGACGTATTAAATGCAAATTAGGGCCATATTTCATGTTTCATAGCGATCAGTCAATCAGAAGAGCTTCTCAGTTGACGAAATTGACGAAAAAACTATTTTTCTAAAAACTTTATTTCTGTCTTTTAGATAATGTATCTGGACGTATTGAATCATTTGAATGCAAATTAAGTCCTTTTTTTTTTTTAACTTTCATGGCCATCAGTCATTCAGAAGGGCTACGTTAAGTTCGTCAATTCGTCAACACGTCAATAAAGTTGACGAAATTGACGAAAAAACTATTTTTCTAAAAACTTTATTTCTGTCTTTTAGATAATGTATCTGGACGTATTGAATGCAAATTAAGTCCTTTTTTTTTAACTTTCATGGCCATCAGTCATTCAGAAGGGCTACGTCAAGTTCGTCAATTCGTCAACACGTCAATTTTGTTGACGAATTGACGAACAAAATATTTTTAAATGCAAATTAGACCCTGTTTCAATTCTCCATCAAGTTCGTCAATTCGTCAACACGTCAATTTTATTGACGAATTGACAAAAACAATATTTTTCTAAAAACTCTTTTTCTGTTTTTTTAGAAACTGAATCTGAACGTATTCAAAAGAGCTTGATCAAGTTCGTCAATTGGTTGTCATTTGATAACATACAATGAGCCCTTATGTTTGCAACGTATAAAACGCACCAAAATAAATGTTGACAAACATCACAGCATATTCTTTGTTCAGTTGAAAAGATAAATACATGTACCCTGGTTTTAGTTGGGATGGCTTTCTGTAAGAGGGTAAATGTATTCTGGGGCTAGTCCACGCATGAACTTATCATATATACACTCATACTGGTGAACGGAAGATAACTGAATATATTATATGAAAAATGTTATGATTTTTGACAGGTTCTAGTTGATGACATTCTGCATTGAAACAATATTTCGAGGCGCACTCACGTAGGGAATTATCACATACACACGAACTGGTGAACAGACCCGTAAAGCAAATCATGCATGAAAATGAGCCCTGATGTTTTTCAAGAAATAATACGTTGACAAACATCACAGCATATTCTTCTTCAGTTGAATATCTTCATACACAGGTTCTAACTAATAGCTTTCTGCATAGTGTGTCGATTAGAAAGGGACTGCACAGCCAAACGTTTGTTTTTATTACGTCTTAGTTTGTTTAAGAATGGGTCTTCCGATTTCGCGATTTTCCTAGTAGATATTTTTGGAAACATTGTATTAATACAAAGGTTCGTAACTACTATATAGAAGAATGGACTGTTAGAACGTCTTCGGGACAGTTTTGTCTTATACAGAAAACGACAGTAACAGTTCTCTGCTAATCCAGTGTGGGACTACGCTAAACGTTATCCGAATATGCTACGTGCTTGTTTTTCTATCGCCCAAATAATTGCATACACGGCATGCGCTGATTTCTCCCATTGCTCACGGTGTGGAAATAGTGATATTTGACTGAGCATATTCAGATTAACTGTTTTTATGTATTCCTTTCAACAAATAGCTTATATCAAATTTGGTAGTTGTACTTTCAATATGCTAGATTCTTTGAGTG